>PPKY03000037.1:0-142714 GCA_003706315.3 Ambrosiozyma oregonensis (nom. inval.)
ATGTTAAAGTCAAGGGGGTGTATCGGAAATAAGTCATCACATTCCATTATCATTATGATAATATGCATGTCTTATTACATTGTTACTGTAAATCATTATTGTTACAAATTACAGGTTATAGCTCAGCCATTTTTCATATAGGTCAGCCATTTTTTCAGGATCATCCATATTTCCAACTAATTAATATTTCTTAACTTTCTTTTTCTTAATTAATTTTTTGTATAAAAGATGAAGTGTTTTCCCAATTTAATTTTTGTGTAATATATAGATTTTATAAGAGAAAAGATTATCGTTTCTATTACTCAAAATTCTAAGATGAAAATATAGTCAATTAAGGTATGTTAATTCATACTACCTACTAAAGGAGTAAATATCCATGGTTGAAAAACAACGGTTACATTCTAGTTCTCAAGATACCATATCAATAGAAGGTATATGCCCCCCGTTGTTGGATAAATAATTGACGGAGATTTATCTCTCTTACTCCGACACAAACGTCCAAGTCTATATTCAAAATATTAGTGTGTAATAACTTATATTCAGATTCCACTCCAAAGGATACACATTATACAAATAACAAATTATGAGGAATAACTCCCATATATATACTAAAATAATAAAATAACTAAAACTCAAACAATTAACATCAAAATGCAATTACAATAAAAGAACTTAACACGACTTTCCCTATTTCATGTTTCTCCACTTCATCTCCACTTCATCTCCACTTCATCTCCAAATGTGAACCCAAAATCCAGATCCTTTATCTCCAGATCCCTTACACCTTACAGATAAGGCAATTTGTCCGAGTGGTTAAGGAGAAAGATTAGAAATCTTTTGGGCTCTGCCCGCGCAGGTTCAAATCCTGCAGTTGTCGTTTTCTAACTATAATTTTTACTATACAGTTAAATAAATAGAAAAATATACACAATATACACACACAAAACATTCTTTTCAGTATTTAGGCTACAGGGATTATTATTTACATTTCGTTCTGACTTTTTGCCAATACTTGAGAAACATAAGGTACTAGTCATTGGTATCCTGCCCACCTCTCATTGGCCTCACTATTCTAAGATTTAATCCTATTCTACTTCTGGAGCCTTGGTTAGGCTCAACATCTGCACCTATTTTAATTCCTAACTGATTTTCCTTACTCAAGTTTTTCTTCAGTTCTGAATTCACCGAATAAAGAGGAGGAAGTTTTGTTGATTTAACCCTATCACCAAGATGGCTCAACTTATTTTGAAAATTCTCGGAATCATCTAACATTGAAATTTCTTTCTCTTGTAATTGCTTCTCTAATTCTTTGATGGCAACCGTTTTGGATTCACTAACTTGCTGCAATGACTTTATATCAGTGACTAATCGAGCATTTTGTTTATCCATTTCATCGATATGATCAGAAAACTGAGAAAGGGCAGTTTCCAAAGAATTAATTTTGAAGATATCTTCCTCTCTAGACTTTAACTGTACCTCAAGACCAATAATCTTTTGTGATTTGAGATCAAGTTCTTTAATTAAATCACTTTGTGTAGATTTCAATTTCAGAATTGTGTCGTTTAATTTGAAGTTCTCTGTATTGGAAACATTATCGGGGCCTTTGAGTTTCTTAAAGACTTCAAGTTCTCGTCTAAGTAAAATATTTTCTTCTTTCAAAGCATTGTTTCTATGCTCAAGTTTTTTAATTTTTCTCTTTTTCTCCTCATTGTAACCTGCTTGTTCTAAATATCTCCTTTTGAGTTCATTAATACTGAGTTCACTATTGATATGAACATTGTTTTTAATTTGCTTAGCTCTAGTAGCAAACCTAAGAGTCGACAAAGTTTCATTCTCATTGTAAGAAGAAGGGGAACAGTTCACAATTAAGGTAGTTCTGGAATTACCACCTAATGATTCTTGTAAAATCCTAGTTAGTTTCGAATCTCTATACGGTATATGAAACGATTTTCCATCAGTTAAAGAATTTATGACATTTCCCAAAGAGGAAAGAGAAGAATTAATATTTTTGGCTTCTTCTAGAATTTGGCCGGATGCTCCTGTTTTGTGAATTTTTTCAGAACCTGCCAAATCAACCAAAAATAAATTTCCGGATTTTATGATACCATCTTCTAGATTCTTTGAATTTAGTCTGATCTGGAAAATGGCATGTGATCTAGAGCTCTGTTCATTCATATTAGTTATACCTGTCCTTCTATTTATATTGCCTTGTTCCAGTATGGTATATACATCTGACAGGTTTCCAACATATAATGTTTCAAGATTGGAAACAAAGATTCCTTCCACTTTGGTCTCATGAATTTTTAATTTATTATTGTTTTTTGGATTTAAAAGATCCCCTAAAGATTCATTGTAAATTTCCATATATGAAACACCAACAGTATATTCTAAAGTTTTTGGCGACTCCTCTATTATTTGAAATATACGTTCAAATATTCTAGGAGTAAGACCTCTTCTTTCTTCAGATCCTAATTCTCCCATCATGGTGTATGATTTTCCTGAACCAGTTTGTCCATAACACAATACAGTTCCATTATAGCCTTGAGACAAATCATCAATTGCCTGCTTCACCGAATAGTTGAAAATATCTTCTTGACGAGAATAATCATCGAATACGTTATCAAATGCAAACTGTTGCTGTGTCCTTGTAGTGATTACAGCATTGCCATCACTATTCCCAAACGAAAATACTCTTTCTGAACCTTTTAGCTCCTCTAATTGATTTTGTGGCCTGAATCTCGCCACCACCTTGATATTTGTATTAGTGACTGGCATTTGCAATTGAGGTAGACTAATATTGCTAAACGATTTTGTTGGTGATTTTGCTGGGGAACATGATGCCGAGCTTTTCTTTTGTGGGGACATGGCTCTTGCTGGTGAATAGATATCACGACTCATTTGAAAGTGTTTAATGAAGTATCTTAAAGATTAGAAGGCACCTTAGTTGGATAGTTTCAATTAGTTGTTTTTTGTTTTTGACAAAAACAAAAACAAAAACAACTTCGCCTCAAGCCTCATAGCCTCATACAGTAGCACAGCCATGATGTGGCTGTGCGAATTCAAAGTGTATTAAACAAACAAGTCAAATTGAGCGATCAGTTTGCCATCATCTTTCCTTTGAAAATAAAAGTTAAATTCGATAAAATGTCACAATCTGTGATATTGGTACATAATTATCAGACTTATAGAGTCAAAACTTCTCCAGGTTTACTTTTAAGTCAATTGGTTAACGATGGTTGCAAACATTTTAAGCTTGAAAACTCGGAAACGTACAGTTTGAGACATGGGAAGAACAATTTAGACCTTTCTCTTCCTGTAAGATTTGCCAATTTACCTCAAGGATCCAAACTTTATTTGATTCAGAAAACTAATTTTATTTCCGCTAGTCTTGCAGATAAAAATGGGGGTACTTTATCAACAGTGACCATTAAATTACAGATTTTTCCACCAACAGATGACTCTAGTTTTCGTTCAACCTCAGGGTGTTCTTTAGTCGAACAATTTCGATGTTCTGATTTGGTCTCTGATTTGTTATTATCTTTTGAAAAATTATCTTCTGAAAAATTAATGAACAGAAAGGGTTACGAGACTAGTGTTCAGAGTTTCAGTGCAACTTTGAATTCTATCTCAGAGTTTGAATCTACAACTTTAGAGGCTCTTGGGATACAGTCAGGAAACCATTCATTAAGATTAAGATTTAAGAAGCTCTCAAATTTTACTGAATCAATAAATAATAATACTCAAACTAAGATCACCGAAAAACTGGATGATGATAGGCAGATTAGAAACGAGAAAGATAATACAAGTGCCATAGGTCCAAATGAAGTTAATCAGACTAGAAATAAAGAGGTGATTCCGGAGAAATACAATTCCGAATCTATCATAGACAAAGACAAGACTAATCTTCTTCCACAAATTGAGGTTTATAAGAATATTGCTTCGCAACCTATCCAACTCTATGATCACGAAGAATCCATCTATGAAATGAGTATTGATCAGGCAAGATTGTACCAATCTATGCTATCTAGACAAGCAGGATCCAAACAAATGATGTCCAAAAGACAGCGTGATGAATTATCTGCCCAAAGAAAAAAGAAGTTAGAATTTGATAATTGCATAGTTCGTATTAAATTTCCTGACCAGAAGACTGTTCAGTTAATATTACCAAGTAAAAGTACTTTACGTGATTTATACAATATCTTAGTAAATGATGTTTTACTATTAGATGATTACGAACAAGAGCTTTTTGAAAAATCAGAAGCCCTTTTGTTTGAATTGGACATACCTTATCCGAGAACTCCAATTCTATCCAATTTGAATGATTTAGCTAAGAAGCTAGTTGAACACTGTGGATTTGGCCACAGATCGTTGCTAGTTTTAAAACAAAATACTGTAAAAATGCAATATATTAAAGATAAATACCTTCAGAAAGCCAAAACTTTGAATGATCTTGATGAAGTGAAATTAGAATCATCTAGAGGAGAACTGGAAGATGAACGTCTTCTTTCCACATCAAGAAATCCAGAGCCATCTTCTAATAGCTCTGAAGGAAAGTTCTCTTCGCATAAAAAGAAAGTTCCCAAATGGTTTACAATGGGAAAGAAATGATTCTATAACAAAAGTTTGAATACGGCTTTACTAATCTTGTTGAATTTATCTTGTGATAAATGTACACGGTTATTATATAATTTATAACGCTATTTATAGTAGAATATTATATAATTATTTTCAAGTAGTAACAAAATATAGTAGACTATTTTTCTTCATCCTTTTTGAAAAATTCATCAAACAAGCTGTCCATGTCCTCTAGTTCAACCCCAGTGGTTTCTGGGTAGTATTTATAGACCACACAACAACTAATAAAACAAGAAATACCATAAATTAAATACAACCTCCATTTTATCAATCCCAAGAGTTCAGGACTAATTTCACCAACTACAAAATTACTAAACCAATTGATGGAAGTACCAATTGCAGACCCAACAGCTCTTGCATAAGAATCAGAATAAATTTCAGCATTATATAGCCAAGCTATAGGCCCCCAAGAAAATCCAAAAGCAAACATGTACAAAACTATTACCACTGCAACTATTATGGAGCTCTCTTTTGTTTCAAATGAATTTAGTATACCGGCTAATAGCATACAGATACACATAATCGAGCCACCAATTATAAGCAATTTTCTACGCCCACCTATTATGGTGTTATCCACGACAAACCAAGGAATTAGAGTTGATCCTATGTAAATTAAAGAATTGATCCCACTTAAAAGAAAGCTAGCTCTTCCTTCAAAACCTATCTGCTCAAAAATCATTGGCTGGTAATATGCAACAAGATTAATACCGTTGAACTGCGCAAAAAAAAGACTTGATGATCCGATAATGATTCTCTTCCTATTCCTTTTAATGACACTTATAAAACTTCTTTCACTCTTAGAAAGTTTTGCTCTTTCTGATTCAATACTATTTTTAATGATGAAGAATTCTTTTTTGGCTTTACCAGGTTCAAATTTTTCAGAGTCATAATGAAACAACTTTAAAATTCGGAATCCCTCTCTATCTCGATTGGTCGCCAATAACCATCTGGGAGATTCAACTAAGGAAAATCCACCAACAAAAAGAACTAGTCCTAACACAACTTGAACCAACAAAGGTATTTTCCAAGATTTTTCACCAGAAATATATGAACAGCCATAATCCAACCATATACTTGATGCAAAACCTGCGATATTACCGGTGAATTCAATTGCACCATAAAGACCTCTTTGCTCATGCGGAGAGCATTCACTCTGGAACAAAGGAACTATAGAGCTTAAAAAACCTATGCCTATACCTGATATTATTCTTCCGATGAGCATTAACCATAATACAGGAGCAAACGTTTGAAAGCACCCGCCAATACAAAATACAAACGCACCAAGTACTATTGTTAATTTTCTTCCGTATTTATTTGAGATATAAGGAACCAACATGGCAGAAAACATTGCACTCAACTCAAGCAATGCAATTAAAGTTCCAATTTCAATATCATTTGGATTTTTGAAGTAATTCAAAAATGATTTTTCGCTGATAATGATGGACATAACCCCTTGTTCAAAGCCGAAAAGATATACACCTATTGAACTAAATATGGAGGTAAAGTAAAGTAATTTTTTACCTTTCAGTCTTGATTTTGGATCTATATCAAAATTAACATGTGGATATTTAAGTTCAATATTATTGAAGTCTTCATTCGTAATTGGGTCATTACCATCAAAAAGTTCATCAGATTCATCATTACTGCCATCATTATGTTCAATTTCGTTGGAATGTCGCTTTGAAGTAATTTGATCCCAATTTGAAATATTAAGATTTGTAGTAGGAAGAGCCTGAAGTTCAACCTGATGAAATATACTATCTTCGTTGGATAATTGCGCCGAAGAATGTTCTTGTGCTGGCTGGTTATGAGAAGAAAGTCTCTTGTATGACATAATGATAGATTAAAGTTAGAATTAAGTTCAACTAAGTTACTTAAAAACAGCAAATAAAGTAAGAGTAATTTTTTAGAGTATAAATTCAAAAGACAAAAATGAAACAAAATACGAAATTTACTATTTGCAAATACCCAAATACAGGTGGCCTCTCACATTTTTCTTATCTGATTAGGCTAGCCTCAACCTGACGTCATCACTTACGCGACTACATAAAAATCTATTTCAAACTGTCTATAACTTTGTTGAAATAAAAGAGTTCTTCAATAAATCTATTCAAATCATTGTCCTCTATAGCTTCATTCAATGTAGGTAATTGTTGTCCAGCATATCCAGTATATCTGCCGCTTGTAAAGACGATGTGTTTGAACCAGGATCTTTCGTGTAAACCTTCTGATTTTAAGAAATGTCTTTCAAAATATTTCAATTTACCATTAGCTCTATGAACTTGTAGCTTAACTTTGAGTTTTTCAAAAAAAGACAAATTATCCCAATCTCGTATTTTCAAGTCTAATTCTTCCAAGTAGAAATCAAATTCTGTTGAAGAATTATGAAGATCTTCCAAGTTAGTATTAATTTTATCAAGAAGATCAGCTATAGTAGTACTTTCGCTATTCCCCACAGTGCTTCTAATATTATGAGAGCATTTCAAAGTATGGTTTGTCCATTCTTCAGAAATTTCGAGTTTATTGAAAAAATCAATTAATTGAACACTGTAATCTGTTGTTCTAAGTTTTAATAATTTACTTTCACTTAAATTTAGAGCAATCAACCCTAAATATTTAGCTATCAAATTATGAAATTTGAAATTGGGATCACCAAATCTACTCATCCATGCATATGAATCATAAATGGAGTGATAGTGATAAACAGGGGAGTCATCTAAACTGCTTAAAAAGCCTAAGTCAATTGAAGGAATACCAAGGTGATCTAGGAAAACAGTAAAATCAGAACCTGATCCTAGGTGTTGAAATGTATCATTTGAAGCTTCTTTGAAGTGGTCATATAAGGTAATATCTGAATCGGGATAGGATAATAGATCAGCAGTTTCTCTTAACAGGTTATACAACAAAGGCGATGAACCAATCGTTAAATTACCTCCAATAGTAGCGACATCCACATTTAAGTATGCAACTACTTTATGTTTTAACATTTTGCTAAAGTACTCACCAAACTCAGTAGAGCCAAGCAATCCATATTCTTCACCATCCCAACTTGCTAACCAAATTGATCTCTTTGGTTTCCAACCTGATTTAAGGAGGACACCTAACCCCCTAGCAATTTCAATCATCGCTACAGAACCAGAGTGAGGATCGGCAGCACCAGGAACCCAGGAATCATGATGATTACCTATAATGATAATATCGTCTGTGTTCTCACCCTCAATTTTGGCAATAATATTATGCATGGTTGAAATATTGAACTCTTGCTTATTATAAAGGTTTATCTCGTATAGAGGGTTAGGACCAACAGAATAATCAAATCCTTTAATTAAACCCTCATTCCAATGAGGGAACTTAGGACCATGACCAGACAACGTCTTTAATATAGGAGTGATCTCTCTATAAGAAATAGGCAATGCAGGAATACTTGGAATATTATTAAAAGGATCTGTTCTTGTTTTATTTTCACCAGGTTTAATGGCATAACCCGGGGAAGATGGATCACCTGGCCCATATGATAAATACAAAGTTGAGCCTCTTTCAATTGCACTAGGATTTCTGGCAAAACCTTTAGGGTATGCTTCATAACCATTTTCTAAAACAACTTTGCCATCTTCATAAGGATCAGTATATAATAGAACCCCAATCATTCCATGATCTTCAGCAAATTTAACCTTTAATCCACGGAAGACTCCACCATATCTGATAATAGCAATTTTCCCTTGTAACTCCACACCTGCTTCAACTAAAGTATCAAAATTCTCCTTTGTACCATAATGACAATATACATAGGAAGAAGTGACATTACCTGAATTGGCGTAACCTAAAAACGAAGGTACAAAAATTTCTGAAGTTGGATCTTCTGGAATCACATCTTCTCTAAGAGAAGGTTTATAAATTAGTGATTGGTTTCTGGTGCTTATAAGAGATAAAGATTGATCAAGTGGATATCCCATATAAACATCATATTCATCAATTTCAGTTGGTAAACCAAATGATTCAAACATCCCTTTTGCCCAGTAAACCATATCTAAGTTGGTACCCGCCAATTGATTGTTTTTTGAATATGCATATGACCAATTGGAAGCTAAGTTAAGTTCAAGAGCACCTAAATAAATTTGAAGAGCATCATTATCTTTACTTAACTGAGAATGGTAAATTTGAGAAGGTGAAAGTTGATATGAAAGCTTAAAAAGAAGTGTGGCAAATATTACCCCAATAAACACGACAGAATTCCTGAAGAAAATGGGTTTCTTTTCACAAATAGATCGGTCCTTGTAGTCAGAAACAGAAGGCCTGTACCTATTTTCATTTGATTTAATTTCAGACATGACTGTATTTTCGAAATAATGAAGGTGAGTTACTGATTATAAGATAGAAATAGTTGAAACCTCTTTAATATACTAATTTTTAAATGAGATAAGATCCATTTGGATGTGCGGCTCTCGACAACGTTTCTTGTCGATCTCCCCAGTTTCTGTCGACATATGAATTACTTGTAGGCAATTTGTTAGTTGGCGGTTTTAAATTTTCGACTTCTTTTTCCTGAATCAATTATACCCTCCTTTACCAAATTCCTCCTAAATGGAACACCTTGGTCTTAGCTGTTTTAAACTACTTTTGGCGATCTTCATATAATCAAGGTTATGGGACTGGCTAATTCCACCTATAAGTCAACTGGATTTTTTCTTTCTGATTTGATCATAAAATTATACTATGAATTTCAAGATGCCAAAAAACAAGGTAACACTCTTATACAATTGAACACAAATGTCAGACCCACATTGAAACATTTTCGAAATCTACCATCAGAAACAAGAGTTAACTTAAGCTTTCTTGGATCTATTTTTGGGTTTGTGCTCTATATTTTACCAATCAATAGATTAGTAAAGGTTATTTTAACAGGAACCCTTTCTTTGTTGGTAACTATTCCTTTGCTATCACAATTCTTTTTTTTCAGTTTACCAATCCTTGCTTGGGTGTTTTTGTTTTTTTCTGCAACCAAAGTGCCTTTAGGGTTAAAACCTCCTATTTCTGTTAAATTTCTACCAGCCATGGAAACAATATTATATGGAGATGATCTATCCAATATTTTAGCTTCATATACGAGTGTCTTTTTAGATTTTTTTGCTTGGTTGCCTTACGGAATAATTCATTTTGCTGGACCATTTATTGTTGCTGCACTTATCTGGCTCTTTGGACCTCCTACCGCTCTTAGATCATATGGATGGGCATTTGGATA
The DNA here is from genome assembly GCA_003706315.3 of Ambrosiozyma oregonensis (nom. inval.). Lineage (NCBI taxonomy): Eukaryota > Fungi > Ascomycota > Pichiomycetes > Pichiales > Pichiaceae > Ambrosiozyma > Ambrosiozyma oregonensis (nom. inval.). The sequence goes on from PPKY03000037.1 coordinate 9,875, forward strand.
CATGAGTTTGACTGGTGTTATAATTCAAATGTTATTACCAGCTGCTCCTCCATGGTATAAGAATTTGTATGGACTTCAACCCGCCCATTATGATATGCATGGATCTCCAGGTGGACTTGGACGTATGGATGGGTATTTTGGATTTGATATGTACACCACAGCATTCAGTACTGCACCGGTGATTTTTGGTGCTTTCCCATCTTTACATTCTGGGATGTCTACAATGAGTGCTCTTTGGTTACATTATCTTTTTCCGCAATGGAAATCGTTTTTTGTTGTTTATGTTTGTTGGCTATGGTGGTCTACAATGTATCTTACACATCACTATTTCTTTGACTTGACAGCTGGATCGGTTTTGGCTATGTCTTTTTTCTACTATGCAAAGTTTACGTGGCTTCCAGTTATAAAAGAAGATTGCTTTTGTAGATTTAATTATACATCAATTGAATTAGAAAATCTAGGAGCATCAGACCCGTTAAACACCGATGGATTCACCATAAATTTAGATACTAATGATGTTGAACTCAGCGACGTGCTTGATAGTTCAAGTACAGGGCAGTCTACACCAATAATGGAAGAAGCCTCAGTTTCTACACCAGCTACTTCAATAATAAATATATAGTTTAATATGTGTGTTTCTTGTGTTAAATTCGTATATAATAAAACCTGATGATAAACTAGGGAAAACTGACGTTTTTTGAGATATAAAGAAAAGCTGATTTGTTAACTAATCATTTTCTTTTTTACGCTCATAAGATTGAGACTCACATTTGAAATACCGTAATACTAAACTTTATTTGGGTTTAGCCGTTTTGAAATCTAAAAGTAAGCTGTTGAAAACATCTTCATTTTGATTTATCTTGTTAGAATTTTTAGGTGAATCATTGAAAAATGAATTCTGTTTAACTTTGGTATCATCAGAGATGGGCTGAAGAGTTGAGTATGCTAAGTAGTTATTTGGCGGGTGACTAGTACCCAATTTAGGCATTATAGGGGAAACAGGTGAAGTTGAATTAATAGAAAACAGGTTTAGTATTTCTTTACCTGTATCACTTGATGTATTAATTTCTGGATGAGATTCTGAAATTACCTGCCCTGTTTGGAAACCTCCAAATTCATCATCATCATCATCATCATCATCATCATTACTGACGTTTGAGTGATCTTTCTTGAGCCCTAAAGACTTTTTGGATATAGTACGATATGGCTCCAGTCTATAGGGTTCATCTTCATCATTATCCATCCAATCTATAAATTCGGATCTTTCATCGTTTTTTTGATGACCATATTTAACATGATTAAAATTGTAATTTGAACCTCGATTGGTTTTTGTCAGGTTAATAATGTCATTGTCTTCATTACTAAGACTAATTGAGTTAGATTTTTTCTTAGACTTTGATGGGGAAGTTATCAGAGATCCAATTTGATTAGAAATGGACGAGACGCTAGATCTGGCGAATGGATCTTTTGATTTATGAAACGCTCCTGATTTGAAGGTTCCTAAAGTACTTTGTTCATAAAACAAACTAGAAGGTGTTTTGGCAGCCACAGTAGTTCTGTTCTTTTTTTGTGAAAGAGATGGATGAAACTTAGTTCTTTCTGTTTTCAAAAGATCGGGATCATTAATCAGTTCAAGTAATTTTTCACTTTCATGATTAATCTGTTTTTCATGATTTAAATTTAAATTATCATATGCCACTTTAACTTTATAGTTTTTCAACCTACTCAAAGTCTGTTTGTGTGCTTTTATATCACCATTAACATCATATTCTATTATCCCACCCTTCTCAGTAAAACAATTCAAAAGTAAGAATTCCAACAAATTTAAGCATTTAGTAATTATCACAAATTCATAACCTTTTGTTACCAAATTTTTTTTTAAATTTGCATATAAGCTTTTTGGTCTATGAGAGGAATATTCATCCAACCTCTCAAAAATAAAATTAATTGCAAAAGACCCAACTTCTGAATCATAACTCGATTGATTGACATGAATATCATCGTTAGAAGGATAAGCCTCGTCAGTATCGTAATAGTCGGTAGAACTAGAAGGCTCAGTATATGTAAGAATCCAATTCAACAATTGCTTTTTCTGAACTGTAGTGGGCCCCCATGCATCAGTATTAGTTGATTCTCTGATAAGGTTTTCAAGATTGGAATAACCGGAAAGAGCTGTTTATAAAGTTAGTATATATATTATCAGCTGGGCGAAAAAATCGGGGAAATTGGTTAAGTTACCATTTAAGTCGTATCATACCATTCTGTATTTTTCTAGTTGTTAATCTAAAGTCATATAATGACATATTATGAATTTAATATGGTAATTTGAGGAATCAATGAGAGGAACACAGGCTATGTATTTATATTTAAAAAATCACTAATATACCCCTAATTATCTTTACCGAATAAGCCGCCACCATATAAAAGGAGAGAGAATTTAGCGCAAAATCGACGGAAGTCGACATTCCGTCGACACACGGATTGGACTGAATTTAGAGGAAAACTATTCTACGAATTACAAATTTGATTTAAATTTTAAAACCTAAACGAATTGTATTTTTTTGGTCATAGAAAGAAAATAGAAAAACACTCAAAATTTGAACATAGTCGATTAGTATTTTGACCTAAAACTCAAGTGAGGCAACAATAAAAAAGCTTATAGAAACTCTAAAACATTTATAATTCACCACAGTCAGTGATTTCAATCTTAGATCTGGTAGCACCTGAGTTAGAACCTAAAGATTCAATCTTCTTGATGATATCAAAACCGTCAACAACTTCACCATAGACAACGTGCTTACCATCTAACCAGGAGGTAACAACGGTAGTAATGAAGAATTGAGAACCATTGGTGTTTGGACCAGCATTAGCCATGGATAATAAACCTGGCTTGGAGTGCTTGTGGATGAAGTTTTCGTCAGCAAACTTAGAACCATAGATAGATTTACCACCAGTACCGTTAAAGTTAGTGAAATCACCACCTTGTAACATGAATTGAGGGATAACTCTGTGGAAAATGGAACCCTTGTAACCGAAACCCTTTTCACCAGTACATAAAGCTCTGAAATTTTCAGCAGTCTTTGGAACATCATCGTATAAGGAGAAAGTAATTCTTCCTAATGGTTTGCCTGAATGATTCGAAGTTAGAAACAACTAGTCAGTTAGTATTCAACCAGCTAGACAAAAAGAGAAGAGGTTAATTCGAGACAGTTGGAACAATTCAGACTTCAATTTGGGTTAATTGCTTTATCAAAAAGTAGTTTGAACATTAATTACGTATCATGAACGATAAACTTGTATTGTTTGGAATTGAATCAAAGAAAGCGGACATTTTGCCACTACGAAAAAACAATACGAGTCAAAATAGTAAAAAAAATTTGCACATACCATCAGCAGAAACATCAAAAAAGGTCTTAGTCATTGTTAAATTAGTAGTATAGTCAATTGATGAATTGAATGGGAATTAAGAAAGAAAAGCAGTGTGACTGGGGGGCAAAAAAGAGAAAAGTTTTTGAAGTTAGTAGTTGGTTAAAGTTAGCTGCGGAAAGTGTATTGCATTGGCTCTTGATTTTGGGGGACTCCGTTTCCAAACATCCATTTTAGTAATGTTCTCAGAATCGAATATGATAATATATACCATGTGAAACTCATAAACGATCCAATATATCCTAATTGGGCTACTAATTTTGTAAAAAAAGTTCTGGTTACTCGGGAAACATCGTGCAAAGACGTCATTGCAACGAGCGTGTTACGAGCCCTGGGACATGTGTGTTGGGTTGGAACTTTGTGGTTTTAAATGATATATGTACAGAAATGCTATTTACAAAGCATACAAACTAATCTATGATTTAATGATCTAAAAACTTTAAAAACTTAAATACCTTTGTAGAAAACTTTCTAAATTCTTCGGTATCTTCGTTCTTGTTCAATTTTTCCCCACTACTCAATTTATCCGCAATAAGTGAAATCTCACATCTATCGGTTTCTCCATTTGAAACTATTTCATAAATAACCAGCGAACCATCATAATCGAGCTCTATCGATCTCTTTTTGTTAACCGTTGTAATTAGGTAAGGAACAGGAGATTTATGACCTTCTAATTGAATATTTATCTTATGATTTTCCATAGCGTTTGTTAATTTAGAAATAGAGTCTTCTTCAGTAAGATTTAAAAGGCTTTTAGGTAGCTTGTTAATAAATTTGAATAAAGATCCTTGCTTTTTAGAGAAATCTAATTTATTATCAGATGCAGTATTAATCAACATTGAGTTATAACTAGCTTGAAATTTTAAATCGATTTTGGCTTCTGGTATTGGAACATAAACATTTTTTTCGATCTCGTTCACAAAAATATCACAAGTTTCAATGTCAACTATCCCCTTATTCACACCAAACCATATTTCAATATTGGGTAACTCTTTAAAGTTGTCGAAATTATCATATCCATCAGGTAGCAATTTAACCTGTAATGATATTTGAAAATGACTTTTTATTCCACCGACAGCACCAAATAATGTTGCTTGTTTATCAAACAAACTTAACTTCGAAAGTTTCTTGGTGGCTTCAGGGAAACTCGAGAAAAAGAAGGAGTTACTATCTGGCGACTTTTCTTGAAATAAGACTTTTCCAAAAGTGACATTAACTATCCTAGGAAGCCAATTATCACCGATATTCTGTTGGGAAGCGATCAAATTATTGTAAATATCATCTAGGTTGATTTTTTTGAGAATATCTGCATCCAGTTCAGACTCAATACTTGAATCTGAAATGTTAGTTGCTTCATGAGTTTTCTTTATTTCATCAGCTTCATTGAACCCTTCGACTTTCTCATTTTTGCTTATTTCATTTATATCCTCATTTTCAGATGAAGAAGAGGCACCTTTAATAAAATTGTACTGCAATTTATCGGACGCAAGGTCCATATCTTCTTGAATAGTAGCAATTTGATCAAATAGAGTTTCAGGATTAATGGAATCTGATAAAAGTTGCGTGGAAGTTCTTTTTTTAGGAGTTTTCAGTCTGTAGACAAAATTTTCAACGCCAGAAAGATACCAAGGTAATGATGGATCAAGTAATCTTTTATAAACTATATTAGATTCTGGAATTAGATCCTTATTAACAGACTTTTTGAATGTAGCAGAGTATTCTGTTGCCAATAATAAGGCAGACTTAGCCAACTTCAAATTACCATAATTAAATGAACTTAGCATATAAAGTTGATCCTCTGAATTGACTTTATCAAAGTAAACATTACTCAAATTCTGTAAGAATTCAATTGGCATTTTTCTATTCTGTGAATTGAAGAAATCATTCAAATTTGACAAGTCCACCATGGTTGAATGTAATGTATTAAGTATTTGATTCCAAGAAGTTTGAACAAAATCAACAATACTTGGGTTCCCTCTAACAACCAAGGTATTATTATTCCCACTCAATGATAATTTAGCACCCAACGCTGACCAAGAACGGACAATGAAACCTTTATGTGCAAAAAGCATGAAAAGTTCTCTTCTGTTTTGTAGCTGTATTCTAACTTCTATGCTCAAATCTTCTGAAGCATCGACAATATTGTTATTTATTTCAAGTTTCCAGCATTTTTTCAGTATTAAATCAATCAATTTTAGCTTTCTGATTGTTTTAGGGATTTTTCCGACACCTCTATTTTTTGCATATTCAGTTAATTGCTTGATAGTATAAGGACCTTTTAAATCTGCCACAAGTTGACTGTAACGTTTACTCGAAACAGTTTTTTTTTGGGGTTTCATTTCATCAATATCACGAAATAACTCCTCATTGTTCAAGTTTTTTTTGAACACCATCAAACTTTTAACATCTCTCTCAAAGTCAACCATATTAAAGTTATGAGAAGAAGGCGTAGAGTTAACATTATCTCTTATGGGAGTAAATGAACTTAAATCTTTCTCCACTATTTCTAAAGGTGAATATTTTCTTCTTAATGGATTTAATATTAGATGCTGATCAACCGATCCTTTAGCAGGGCTTTCCCATGGAAGTTGAAAGACCGAGCTTTCATCATCATCTTTTTCCCAAGGAAGTTTATCATTTGAGGCTTCATTAGTTTCCCATGGAAGCTCAAAATTTGAATCCTTACTATCTGATTCCCAAGGTAGTTCGATCTCAGGTTTTTCTGGAGGTTCATCCCAAGAAAGTGAAAATTCCGCATTTTCTTTGGATGAGACAGTTTCGTCTTTATTTGCTTCAGTATTCTCCCAAGATAAATTGAGTTCATTCTCCATCATTGCTTTAATATCATTTTTCAATCTGTCTTCATGGCTCAATTCTTGAGTTGGCTCAGTTTTGTATGGATTTATGTCAAGAGTATCTTTTGAGTTCTCAACTCTTTGCTGAAAGGATAAAATTTCTTTATCAGATGAAATTAAGCCAGGACCATTTGTCTCTGTATTCAAGGATAAATTTTCACTTTTATTGATATTATCATTTTCACTAGTTGTTTGATCTGGTGTAGCTTTATCTTTTAAGGGGAGAGTGGAATACCATTCTCGATTTGATAAATAAGAATATCGGACGTTGAGAGATGCACCCCTTCGTAAAAGTTGAGCCCTTACACCCAACAAGTTATGTGAAAGACGGACAGACATGAAAGTGAGAGTTATTTTTTTGAACTGAAAGTCAGTTTATTATATATATGATCAGTTAGGACGTTTAACTCCAGAGCTGGATTTATTTGAAACTTGAAACTTTTTCGCACGTTATTTTTTTTCGAAAATTAAAATGACTAGAGAAGCTTTAAAGTGAATATTATATATATGTATTTTCTTCTGCCATTGTATTCTCCAACAAATGTTGCACAGCTATTCGGTTGAATCAGATAATGCACCAGATACATTCAATGCTGATGCAAATTCGGAATCATACGCTATTACGAATACTTTGACAGAACGACCTACTGAAGATAACTACGTAAGAAATCAAGAAATGAATGATGAAGTCAACGGAATAGATAGCTACCAAGATGAATTATCAGATTATTTGGAATCCGATAATTATACAAATAATACTTCATCTTCAGATACACCCATACAAAGAAAAGGACTCAAACGTGGGGTGGCATTTGATGACACCAACGATAAACCCAAGTATCCGAAGCTTGATTACTCAGAGGATGATTTCCTATCATCAGAAAGAGGTTATGAAAAATTAAAAGACCCTCATTTTAAGCAAAATTATCTTTCTAATAGTCAATATAGTAATAGTCATAGAAATTTTTTTCAAGGAAATCAAAACTACTACAGATTTTTCCAAAATGAGACCAAGGAGTTTTTAAATTTTGGAACCGACAATAGCTATCCTTCTCTCATTGGGACCTATATAACGTTACCAAGAAAAAAGATTATACCTAAAGCAATAAGGAAGACCAATGGAAAGTTGCGAAATCGATCTAGTTTTTGGTCCTCTAGAGAGAAAAACCTATTTTTTGAGCTATTGGCAAGATATTCAATCCATCAAGTGGACCTCATTACTACTAAACTTCCAAATAAATCTATATTTGAGGTGCTGAACTATTACGAATTATTAAAATCAGAAACCAAAAAATGGAAGAGAAAGAAAAAGTACCAATTAGTTTCTACCAATGAAATGCCTAGGAGCTATGAAATGAGTGAAGAATTCATACTTTTTGAAGAATCTCAAGCTGCAGAACTTCAAAGGATCTCTACAAGAAGAACACACAAAAAGAATACTGAATCACTAATTGTTGATCCTGTTCTCTATTCGGAAGATGAGGGATTGATAAACCTAAAAGAACTTGAGAATATGGGCGAGGCCATGATTCTGAATAAAAGAACACAAATACCCCCATCAATTCTAAAGTTGTTTGGCGAGTTCACAATAGGTTATACAAAAAAACTTTTATTAAATCTTATCCAATGCAGAGGTAACAAGCAAGGATTTTGTTTTCCTTTAAGCATTTCCAGAAGAGAGATCATTCAGGTAATCGAGAAACTTAACAAAAAAAAAGAGATAGCTCCCGTCTTAGGAGATGTTAAACTAGATGAATCCAACTTTAATGATGATAACAGTTCAAATATTCCATCCTCAAGAAAGATTGCTGAAAGATTGTTAACCAACGAGTTTCTACCACAAACACAGGATTACGAACAGGCTCAAATTGATTGTGATACTTTGAAAAAAGTTGAAGTTGAAGTTGAAGAGGAAGAAAAAGAGGAAGAGGAAGATGTAGAAGATGGTGATGAGACAACTCCAGGTGAGGATCTGGAAGATGGGTTAATTGATGAAATGACATCCCATAATCTTGCTATAGATCATCCATTATCTATTGACGTACTTGAATCTTTTCAAACTAAGAAAGAAGATGAATGTATGTGCGATGAAAGAGATCATCCATTTCAGGATCCAAATGATAGTTTATATTCCCAATTTTCATACAACAAAGAAAATGAGAGCTTCATGAAAACCTTTCTCATGGAAACTTCAATGTTGAATCTACTGGATCATGAGGCTTCCTTAAAATATGAACATATTTTGCTAAACTATATGACCTCTGATCCAGAACTAGTTAGATTCAATGATTTGGATGTTTGCACGTATTATGTACTGAGTGCGTATTATCCAGAGGCCCTAGGGATATATAATGGTACTTCAGCTGATTTTCAAAATGGAGGCAATGCATTAGTTGGATATAGGAATATAGACAATGATTATCAAGGTCTTTATTTCAACGAAGAAAATCCGTTTACTATACCAGACTATGATGATGTTTCGAATGAAATGGTTTTTGATATGTCTTACAATTACAGTTTTTACTAAATAATTTAAAAATATAGATATAAAAGTAAATAAGAAGAAACCTTGCATACCTTTATGTATGTTTAGACGATGGATTATTATATACTTGTAGTCTCTATACCTTTCTTTATGTTATTAATATCTGATTCTATATCAGCATCAGTGGCCAATCCTTTTTCAAAAATTTGTCTACCTGTTAATTTACCTTTATGAACAGCTTTGAATCTTTCTTCAAGTCTTATATCATGACCCATTTCTGCTCTGAAAGTTTTTCTCCACGATTTGAAAGTTTCAGGGGTAACTGTTGTTCCGTTGAATTTTTTTTGTTCTTCTCTTTCTTTTGCTGCTCTCTCTTCTTCAGCTCTAATTTCTTCTTTTTCTAATTTTTCATTAAACATAACTTCAGCTTGATCTTTCAAAGAGGATGCTAGAGTGAAAACACTAGGCATACCAACATTTTCTTGAGCTTCAATTCTAATGTTCCGAAGTAATTCATTTAAGTCATCTTTATCTAATTCAATCATTTCGATTAAATGAAGTAATTTATGATTTTCCTGGTCATCATTTTTATCATCATCATTATCATCATCATCGTCATCGTACTCGTAATCAGAATCTTCTTCTAAAAGATTTGTATTCAATTTGGAATTACCAAAGTCCAATCTTAGCACAGGCTCAACATCAGGATAAGTTAGAGGGTATTTGACCTCTAATTCAAGGGCATGCTTTCTTTCAGATTCGACATCTAGTAATATATTAATAGTAAAGTGAGATTTAGATAGAATTGTTAACTCGTCAGGGTAAATACTTTGCAATATTTCAATTTCTTGTTGTTGTTCTTCTAATGGATCCATGATTATAATTTATAATATAATGATAGTGTTAGGTTAGTATAGGAAACAATGTTTATTAAAGAGCTATTTGGCTTTATTATGAGCGCTGAGCGGGTCTTTGTTGATTTGGTTGGTCCAGGAGGGAAAATTTTTTTGAGATTTATTTATTACGCTATTATATCTATTACTTTTACCGTACGAACCACCCGCTTAACTCTTTAATTGTTTTTCTTCAATCAAGAGTATTGAAACTCATATTTTTAGAAGTTATACATTAATTAAATATAATGTCACTGGATAGGGAATTAGGAGAACTTATTGCTCAAGCGTCTCAATTGTTAGCATCTTCTCAACCAGAAGAAAGTGTGGAACACTTAAGATCACAATATGATAAATACATCGATAACCCAATCTATTTACAAAGTTTAGGGGAATCTTTGCTAGAAATGAATGATATGGAAAATGCTTATGAAGTTTTGAATAAAGCTTGTAGTTTGGACAGTGATGGTTCCTATGGAGTTGAAAAATTCTTATATTTAGGTCAAATCATTGGTTCTGAAGATGGTGTGAAACTACTCTCTACAGCTTTGGAAAAAGTTTTAAGTCAATTGAAAATAGTAGATACTGAATCTCAAACAGCTGAAAGTAATGAAGAATTTCGAGTTTTACTAAATGCTTATGGGACTTACGAACAAATACGAAAATATTTAATTAAAAGATTGAACCAAAGTATATTTGCAATTATTGAAATTTGGATGACAGATTTATGTATGGAACAACAAGCAGAACAGGAATGTGAAAGATTGATTCAATTGGCTTTGAAATCTGACCCAATGAATCCCGAAACTTCTTGCTTATTGTCCAGTATCAGAATTTCACAACAAAGAAATGACGAAGCCAAGGAAGCTATCACAAAATCGTGGGATTTGTTTTCTGATAAAATATCTGAATTGGAAGATGTAACCAATAATAATGAAGCTGATACAGATATAGATATCTCTGAAGCCCAAACTGAATATGTTGAAATGGAACAACCTTTGACAACATTAGCAAAATATGCTATTGAGATGGGATTGTTTGAAATTGCAGCTGCAATTGCTTCATCTGTTCAAGATATTAATGAACAGTCAGTTGAAAGTCTTTACCTAGAGGGGTTCTCATCATACTTGAATGCAATTAGATTACAAAATAACATGTCTGATGAAAGTGGATATAACCTATCTCAAAATTTTCAAGATTACTCATTAAACATCAAAGTTGATAAGAGCGATGCAAGTTGGAGTTTCATTAATGATTCAAGAGTTGCATTAAGTAATGCTTTTAAATTATTACAAGTCGACTCAATCGATGCTACAACTGACAATGAGTTGAAAACGACAATCAGTAACTTATTGGAAAGAGTCGGAGGATTTTTGATGAAAGAAAAAGATAATTCTCATATCAATGAAAACAATTGGGAGGATGAGATTTTGATGGATGAGTAGTCATATATGATCATCCTATATTTGTGTACTATATTTTTTTATTTTGTTCTTCTTAAATTTTTTTTATTTCACTTTTACCAACATACATATCTTTACGATAATAATTCACAACTGTATATTATGTTACAAAATATGTAAATGTAGAGAAAAGAGATACTTACTTCGGATGAAGGAGAACGTGATAGGCCAAACAGTTTTAGTTAGTAAAGACTCTATAAATGAAATGTATTTTGATATTGCTAGTATAAGGATTAGTATTTTTATATTTGCATATTCTTCACTTTTTGAGCCAATAGGACCCCATAGCCATCATCATCGTTCTTTTTTTTGTTGAGATCATATTCGTCATCAGAATCACTATCATAATCTTCCCACTGATTTTCGTCATCACCACTGACATTATTTGTTTTATTGATGGTGCTAGAATCTTGTAAAATGGAAGGTAAAAATGGTTTAGCAGTGGAAATACTATCATCAATAAATCCATCCTCGTTTTCAATTTCATTTTCGTTATTATCTGCTTCGATAGCTTTATCACCATTACTTGACACCACTGTAGTTTCAACTATAACTTGATTTTGATGAATAACATCAGCTTCCGCAGTGGCTGCCGATGCTTCTTCCAGTTCTTCTTCAGTTAATATATGAATGTATTCAGATGGGATTAAACCGGTTTCTTCTGTGTAAGGATCGTGTGCAACTAGCCAACCATCTCCGTATTCATAATTAATTATAATTAGTTGATCTTCTACCAACTCTAGCTCATTCTCATTTTCAGGCTGGAAAGAATAAAGAGCTATTGCATGTACCAAATCTTCAACGTTATTGTCGTTTTCAGAAAAGTTATTATTATTATCATTATCAGGCGTGGCGTGGTCGTTATCAAGTATAAGACTTTCATCATAGTTGTAATCGTAATCATCGTAGTTATAGTCGTCATAGTCACTTTCTGAGTCTTGTCCTTGGTCCAAAGCCCCATAATGAAGAGGATGACTCAAATCGTAAGCAAAATCTTTAACTGATATAGTTCTATCTGGTATTTTCCTAAGATTGTTGGTTGGCGTTAACCGTGCCTCCTCAGGCGACGTAAATGCATTTGTATCTGAAAGGTCACTTGGTGATGAAGGAAGAGAGGTACCTTTGCCTGCTAGAAGACTATTTGCAGGAGTTACTTCTGAGTTCATGGCTTGATCAAGTAGATATGAGGAAGAAAATGAAAGGATATGTGATCAGTTGAAGGGAATTTGTCGTTTTAAACTGGCTGGTTGATGGGTGTTTAAGGTCCAAATTTTGAGGAAGAGCGAAAAACTTTTTGGAAGGACAAACAAAACAAATATTCTTTTGAAGACTACTTATAAAAATTGGCAAACCACCACAATTAACAATGACTACAGCACATAGACCTACATTTGATCATGCCAAAGGGAAGGCAAATACCAAACGATCAACTATTCAACACAAAAGATCACTTCCTGCGCATAAAGAATTGAAGTACAGAAAGCGCCCTTCTAATAACAATTCAGACTTTGATGACCTATCCACAAATGATAACAAGAGATATCATCCAGGAGTAACCAAGAATTCAGTTATTGAATTACAGAGGGAGCTATTAATGGCTGAACGTAAAGAAGTTCCAACCCATAATCATGGGGAGGACGAGTCAAGAGAGTCTTTAGAAAATAGACGTCAGAGGTTACTGGTTGAAATGAAAGAAATAGATCAATCTTCATCTTCATCAGAAGAAGAAGAAACCGACAATGAGAAAGAAGAAGAGAGAGTGACGGCGAATTCTGATTCGTCGTCATCCTCCTCTGAAGAAGATGATGAAGATGAAGAAGCAGAGTTATTGAAAGAGTTAGAAAAAATCCGTAAAGAGAAGGAGCTGAAGAAACAAAAAGAGGAAGAGATAGAGTCTACAAAAAGAGCGGCCAAATCTAATCCATTGCTTCAGTATCAAAATGAAGAGGAAGAATTTGAAGAACAGGAAGATAAGAATAATAATAATGTCATTAAAAAGTCTTGGAGATCCCAAGCTGTGTTTTCCAGAAACAGTACCAAAAACACCAATAATAGTAAAGTTGATCATGAATTTGTGAACGACATGTTGAAAAGCGACTTTCATCGCCACTTCATGGAGCGCCACGTCCGCTGAGCCCCAGACAGGGATTACCACCGCTCCCACTCCCAATTCCAATTCCAATCCCATTTTGATATGTTTAAGTTGCTGGCCCACAAAATGTTTTATATTTTTAAATTCATATAAAATGTTTTAATTTTTCGTTACTCTATTCATATTTTTTGTCTGTGTCTACTTATTGCTGATCAGCATCTATATTATCAACACCTACATGAATATTTTGACCTTAGTTGCGATTTTTCTGATTTTGCAATCAGCATCGGCAAACACTTCTGCTGGATTGAACAACAACAAAAATCATAGAAACAGTATTATAAGTAAACCTTTTCAAAATAGAAAAGATAAATATTTCAGTTTAAATACCTTCAAAAAACCCACATCAACAGGACTCACAAAGAGAGATTATTATGACGAAGATGAAATATATGAAGATATTGAATTAGGTTCGACTGGAAGCATGTACTATGTTGAGACAAAAATTGGTTCAAATGAACAGATGATAACTGCACAATTGGATACAGGATCCTCTGACTTTTGGGTTTTTTCTGATGATAATATATACTGTGGATATAACCCCAATGACTATCAAGGTATTGCTAATTGTGAAAAATATGGCGTGTATGATTTCAAAAGTTCTGAAACTTTTGAATTAAATAATACGTTATTACTAATTGGTTATGGTGATACAACAGAAGCGAAGGGTATAATGGGGACAGATAATGTTTCCTTTGGTGATTTTGAGATTTCTAATATGTCTTTTGGAGTTATAAGCTTATCCAATTCAAGTAACCCTGTCATGGGAATTGGTTTCAAAGGTCTTCAGTCAGTTTATGACTATAATAACGCTGTTGTTGAATACAATTCATTACCATATATAATGGCTGATCAAAATATTATTAATATTCCTGGATACTCAATTAGCCTTTTGTCAGATGAAACAGATGCTAATTCCACAATTACTTTTGGTGCTATCGATACAACTAGATATAATGGCCAATTATATAAGTTTCCAGTTCCAAATATTGCAGAATCGGATGAACCAACTTTTTTAGCGGCAGTGATCAATGAACTTACATTTTCTGATTCAGATGGTACCATTTCTTCCATTGGATCAGGGTCAGGAATAGCTATATTTGATACAGGCTCAACAAACTCGTATTTTCCAGAAGATATTTTTCGCTTCATAGGCGACAATTATTTTCAGTACAATTCTGATTACGATATATACTATACTGATTGTGAATCTTGCATAGATGATTTCTTGATTTTCAACTTCCAAGGTGTTGAATATTCTATTCCTTTAAGTTCTTTCATTATATCTGCTGATGAATTTTTCGATGTTGCACATCCTTATTGGGAAGGTTACTGTATTTTTAATGTCGACATCTATGATGACAACCAATTTCTTTTGGGTGATTCATTTTTGAAAAATGTTTATTTAGTTGCTGATTTGGAGAATGGAGAAATTGCTTTGGGATCAAGTGTAGGTTTGGGCTTAAATGATATAACTGAACCATGCTATGTTGAAATGGAGGATTCAATTCCTGAAGCAATTAATGCTCCTGATTACTCAACTTTTTACTCTGAATTTGTAGTTACCAATAATATTTCATCAACATATTCTTCATCTGAAACTGGAAGTACTGATTATAGCCCATTGCTTCAATCCCAGAAGAAACAAAAGAAAAGTAAGCATAAGAAGGGAAGCAAAATTGATAAAAAGCATTGAACTAGTTACATATTTGAGCCGCGCACACCCTTTCTTTCATAAATTTTTTTGTTGAAATTATTTTGTACTAAATTTTTTAATAAACAACTAAAATACTTTTTTTTTCCGTAAAACATAAACAAAACAACTTTCAATATGAAGCATCCATTTCAACAAGTGCTTTTGAATAAAAATGGTGATTTGCTTTTTGCATCTTCAATTAACTCAATATTTGTTTACAAACTGAATAATGATGAGGTCAAGTTGGTTGGAACTTGGACTGATGAGTTAGATCCAAACTATACATTATTGAAACAACATCAAGCTAAACTTAAAGCATTGGAAGAGCAAGAGGCCAAATTGTTGGAAGCTGGTGAGCCAGTTCAAAAAATTCGAAAAACCAACGATAGAAAAAAACTGCCAACATTACCGAAAGCTGGTCCTGGTGCACCACCAACTTTTACTTACATTAGAGACATGAAACTTACAAGAAATGAACAATATTTGATCATAACAACAGACAATGATAAGGCTGTTGTTTCTTTTAAATTGGACGAATCTAATGATAACATTTTAACTTTTATCAAACGTCAACCTTTTCCAAAGAGACCTTCTTCAATTACAACTTCTATTGATGATGATCAAATTATAATCAGTGACAAATTTGGTGATGTTTATAAAATTGATTTACTTGATACAAAAATTATTGAGGAGAAAGATCTAGAACCAATACTAGGTCATGTCTCTATGCTAACTTCAATTGACAATGTGAAAGATAAAAATGGTAAAGAATATGTTATAACATGTGATAGAGACGAACATATTAAGATTTCTAATTACCCTGTTACTTATGTTGTTAAAAAATGGTTATTTGGCCATGAAGAATTTCTTTCGACATTTATACTACCATCATGGTTGAATAATGAAATAATAGTTAGTGGTGGTGGAGATGATTTTATTTGTTCATGGAATTGGCAACAAGAGGGCAATGAATTAATAGAAAAAGCCGATTTAAAGGAATTAATTCAACCTTACTTAAATGAAAAACATCTTGCACCTGTGAAGTTTCAAAATGAAACCAACAACTTATTGGAATTCTGTGTTTCTCAAATCATCGCTTTGGATAAACTACAAAAAATAGTTGTTGTTATTGAAAACACTCCTGTTTTCTTTATTTTTGATATATCTTCGAATGGGAAACTAAAATTTGATAAAAAAATCGAAACTAAAGGTAACATCGTCAGTGTTACTAGCTCTGACGATAAATTGATAGTAAGCATTGATAACAATGAACCACATTTAGAAATTTACTCTTTATCTCACAAATTCTCAAAGATTCAAAATGAAGATGATTTGGTTTCAAAAATTACCAGTTTGAATGACTCGAATGTTGAATCAATTGACGAAGTTGTTCCTTTGTTCACTGTTGCTCAATTGAGAAAAAGAAGTGAACATTGAACTTTTCTTACATCATTATCTAAAATATAACATATATAGATTGAATATTATTTAGTTTTATAAACTAACGAGATAATTTACAAAAATCCTTGGGATTTATAGTAGTTAGTCTGATCAACGACTCCACGTAATAACAAGGCATTCATCCATATTGGAGATTTACCATTGGGAGTGAACTTACTGGAATCAATAGTCCATTGAGATTCAAGTAACTTAACATCTACAATATCATCAGGAGATTGTGAACGCCCACCTTGCTCAGTTTTCGAATCAACAAATCCCAATGAGGTTTTATGTTGTAATAGCAAATTTTGAATCCAATCTTTTTCTACATCCATACCGTTTATATTGGAAGAACAATGTTCGAGTTTAATAAGAACAGTAAGTCTATACTTCCAAACACCATCTAAATTTGCCTCTTCAAAGATAACATCGTTGGAAACTTGCTCTAATATGAGCTTTAATTTTTTAGCTGTTTTACCAACAACCAAAAGACTGACAAAGTCTGTTTTAAGATTAATCAACATACTAACTTCACTTGAACGTATTTGTAAAACCAAAGTTCTAAAAACACCTTTATCAATATAGGGACGTGAATATTTAGCTAAACCTGCACCACTAGAATCAGGGATAACATTAGACTTCTTGACATCTTCATAATTGATTAAAATTTCTTGATCCTTGGTAAATGGATTTTGAGTTATCTTGCATTTGGTAAACTCTTGTTCCAATGCAAAAAAATTATAATAACGGCATTCCTCAATTAACTGTCTTCTATGCTCATCACTCCGAATTTCAACTGTTTTTCCTTGCAATTGATTCAATAAATCTTCAAATAAACTTGCTGATTTTGTTGAAATGAAAGGCATCATTTGAGGAGGTCGTATAAGGTTTTTTAAATCTTTAGATTTAAATGGGTCTATCATTATAACGTTGAATGTAATACTGAAAAAATTTGGATAGTTACCTTCTGATGTTAAAAAATCTTTTGATATTCTAAAACAGCGACCTCCAACATTTGCAAAAATATCATATTTTAATATTGATTCTCTCAACTTGTAAAGACGATAATATAGAGCATCAGCAAGTAGGTGTAGAAAATCGTTTTCATTATCTATTCTAATTGAGTACCCTTGTAAGTGCATATATATTTTCTCAAAAACTTGTGGAGATCTATCTATAAATAAGGTCTTACTCTCATTTACAGGATCTGAAAAGTAAGATGTAAAGTAAGATGGACCATCAGAAGACAATGAAGCACCACTTAGCTTGAATAGCTTATATCCAATCTGTATTGAGTACATACGCTCATGTGGAAGTAATGGAGGAATTTGATTATTAACTGGTAATGAAAGTCTTCTCTTTGGTTTAGGAGAAGGTAATCTATTGGAGCTTGTAGAACTCATGCTCATTGTAAGTTTTGTTTTACAAAGAATAATCTATCAATTTCAATAATCTTTGGGTGACAATTTATTCAAAAGTTGTTCTGTTTCTAAACACGCGCTTACTTAATAAGCACCTATTTGATTCAGAAAGCATTATTAAATCTTTACACATTTAAATTACGAGAACCTACATTGTAGATATACAATTATACTTTTGGGTAACAATATTTCGGAATGTTAATAAAGTACAAAACAAGAATATACAGCGGTTAAAAATAAATAATACAATTGAATAATCCAACTAAATAGCCCAGTTAGAGAGAAGTTTCGAAATGAACAAGTTTTAAAGACATAATTAGCTTGTTATGATGGAAAAATTTCGTCGTATCATTGTTTATTTTTTTAGGATATCGCTAGTATAAGGCAGACTAGGTAACAGTTAAACTTATTTCAGATAATTCTAATACTTCTGACAGATTTATTTTATTTTTTTCAATTTTAATTCAGTTGTTTAGAATTTCATGGCATGTGGTTTATCACCACTTTTTAAGGAAAATGTAGTAGCTAGGTATTGCTTTAATAATGGGGTTTTCTTAATTTCAGTAATTAATTGTTTGTCAACGACTCTTTGGTCTTCAACTCTTTCAGTTTTAATCTCTTTCTTACCGGAAGCATTTTCACCAAAAAATTGTGTTTCTGTCTTCTTGGAGTTAGATGTCTTTTCTCTTGCAAAATAAGCAACATCAAACTTAGATAATTCTAATCCAGATAATGAGACTTTGGTGGAAGTGGCAATGACATATCTTGGATTAACTCTTCTTAATGGAACACCATTTATCTTGAAAGGACCAGAAACCAATAAAGTATTATCTTCCAAGTTTTTTAGGTAGACAACTCTCTTACCTCTGAATCTACCAGCTAATAAAATTAAAACAGTACCAGGAACTAAAGAAGCTCTTAATTTTTGTGGTCTGGCAGTCTTTCTGGTTTGCTTTGGAACAGAAACTTGTTCAGCAGGATACCATTTGGCAGCAGAAGAAGTCATTATCAGATAAATAATATTAGTGACACGTAAATTGACGAAAAGCTGGAGTGTTTGCTTAGAGTTAAGAAAACAAAAGGTTATCTTGGTTCGTAGATTCCGTGAGTCACCAGTATGGAGAAAACTACAAAACTATCCGGATACAAGCGACAATTCATGTCCGATTAGTGCACAAATTCCGGACAGTGCGTGCCTCCCCACTACCCCCACACACCTCTAGTAAATGAATAAGTCTTTTACGATTAACCATCGCTATAGTTATAATCAGGATTTATTGATAAAAGGTGAATTATACTTAAAAAAAAAAAAACAGAAGGACAAAAAAACACTTAACCAATTCTGTTATATGGATAAGTAACAATAGCAAAGTTATGAGACTCTTTATGTCTACTGTAAACTTCCAAAACAGGGATCAGTTCATAAGAGATAGCTGAGATTTCTGACTTCAAAACACTTGGATTACAGTATATCTTGTAATGTTTCTTATTTGAAAATAGAAATTCAGAAAGATTATCAACAAAATGAATCGAAACTTGATTGGTGTCTATAGCCTGTTGCGTTTCGTTACTATTGTCGTTGTCTTCGTCTTCGTCTTCGTCTTCAGAATAGTCTTTAAGAATTTCCTTAAAACTTAAACCTCCCCACTCAATGTTGGCACCTTTTGGCATCTCACTAACTCTAACAATCACAAAATTATCTCTATAATTTGTATCTTCTGTATTGTATTGATCATAAACTTGTGATGTAACATCAAGCCAAGCCTCATCTTTAATAAAAGCAACTGTCAATAAATTTGTTTGAACGTTCATCACCTCTTTAACATTATCTAAATGTTGTAGAGACAACAAAGTTGATAAAACCAAATCATTACAAAGTTCCATATTCTTGGGTATTAAAGGAATTTGACCACTTAGTGGAGCAATTTGATCACGTCTATCGATAATTGTTTGTGAGTAAGGACCAATGTTAGAAGGGGCCCAATATGATCTACCCTGAACATGCAAACCTTGCTTAAAGCTCAAATCATCAATAACTGTAACAGAAAGCTGGGCTAAAACCTTCCCAGGTAACACGTTTGATTCCACACAAACACGTGCAGGTGGCAAGGGATCCTTAAAATAAGTTTTGTATATAGAATTGATTTTCACAAAGTCACCCATTTCTTTCACAATTAATGATGAAACTTGAATATTAGCAAACTTCAGATTAACTGATTTCAATACATTTTCTAATTGTCTAAATATATCTTTAATTTGCAGCTCTAAAGTCTCTTGCTGAGAAGTTAGGTTGGAAATGAACAATTTGTTTCCTAATTTTATACAGTTATATTTCCAATTCTGTATATTTATAGATTTACTGACATTTGGTTTAAAAATGACTTTATTTCCTGCTTGTATCAAGCCGAAAATGTTTTCGAACTTGGGAAGTAGTAAAGGTGGCTCTTTAATATAATGAGACCAATCAGATGGCAAAGTGAATGCTACCTTGGGTTCAATTCCAACTTTTATTTTTAAATACCAAACATCGTCATTTGTATGTCTTATAACCTGTTTTTCTTTGATAACCAATCTGCCCTTCTCAAAGAAAGGAGCATCAAGGACAAGGGTTTCAAACTCACCACCTTCTCCGCAAACATGAACCCCAAATCGATTATTTAAAGATAATAATGCAGGAAATGCTTTTTGTAGATTAATTCCTAAATGAGTTTCATCTAAGCCAAATGCTGCTACTTTAATTAATATAGCTTCCATAGTACTTTCGCACATTTCTGACATTAACTCTGCTTGGTCTCTTTGCCAAAGGTAAGCCAAACTAGTAAGTCCCAGTCTAACACAAACATCCTCAACTCTAGTTCTCTGATATGAAGACAAAATAGCACCAACAGAAACAGCTTCAACATCAGGATGATTTTTCAAAACGGTAGATAATAATTTATATAGATCCTCTGTTTCATCATTTTCGGTCTTCTTATACTCAAGCTTCTGGTTCTTAGATTCACCATTGATCTGCTGTCTATACATAGGTTTTCCTATACAATCTGAATAAAAGGCTAAAACATCGTGACCGACTGTTTGATACATAAATGAATCCATTTCATCAGTATCAGATGGGGGTGGATATAAGTTGGCTAGACATACCAGTTCGTGACCATTAGCAAGGCAATGAAGAATGTTAAAACATGAATCCTTCCCCCCTGAAACTAAAGCAACAAATTTCATAGTGGTAGGTAATCTGGAACTGAAGAGGTCTATTTTTTTTCTCTTTCTAAGAGAGAGTAGTAGTATTAAGGTATTGGTAGGATTTTTCAATTAGATGATTCTTTATTTTCGCCGCATTACCGCTTTATTAATGGTGTAAGGATGTTTACAGATAAAGAAGGGTATCAATCTGTATTATGAATGTTGGAATATTCACGAAGAAGACATTATATATATGTAATCAACAAACCTCTTGTGCACATTATAACTATACTAAATATGAATATTATCAATTCAAAAGGAGTGCTTTACACTTACAGATCAGAAGAGTTTGAAATGAATTCGAATAAGATTATACAATTAAGGAGTCGAATACTAATGGATGCTGCTAGTAATAGAATGTCCATAGAATATAAAAGGTATAGAAGACTTCTATTTGAAAAATCACTTCCTAAAGAATTACAACGTAAACAGATTGAGATGAGTGATCTTCAAATGAGAAGATATGATAACATTGAATTATCAGAAGCTGACATAAAATTTCATAAAGATACTCAAATGGTTTTGGAAAGCTTTTCAAACTTTGGAGACAAGTCCATTACTGCAATACCAATCCCCAAAAGGGGATTATTACCCACTTTAGACTATGAATATAATAAGAGAACCAAAGTTGACCGTTCACCCATTCTTGAGCCCAGAAGACATAATTCCGCTTCCATACTTGTAACCGAAAAACCAAAAACATGGAAACCTTTTGAACCTCGTAAGTCGGTGACTTTCAAACTTGATGATAATGATGATAATGATGGAGCTTTAAACAGAACTCACAAAAAAACTTTTTTCCCACCTCCAAATCTAAGACATAATGACACCAGTGTAAACGATATTTTCCCAACAACGTCGATATCATTAACTAACTCTGAATCGGAAAGCTTACTTCCTATACCTCAGCCCCAACCTCAACCTGCCGTCAAGTATGACCATTCCACAAAACAAGATTTAAATTCATTCTATGAATCAATTATTTCTGCAGATACGAGTTCTTCTACAAATTACCAGGGCGAGAAAGAAAAACTAAAGGCACATACTTCTCCACCGGATTCTTCTGGAGTGCCTCCACCTCCGCCTTTGTTTCCAGAAGCCGAAGCCGAAGCCGAAGCAGAAGCAGAACCAGCACTAACACAAATAACTGAAGAAGAAGAGAATGTAGAAGTTAGACCAGCTAGGTCTTATCCCTCAAATAGTTTATATTCCCCTCCGAGTGATCAAAGTGATAGTGATGATGACATCTTTGGTTCCATCTCTCATAGAGAAGAAGACGATGATAATCGGAACTTTATTTATTAGTGTAGTTCAGAAATTCAAATATTTTAAATTTTTTTTGCATTTTAATTATATGAAGTTAGAATTTTACGTTTTTTACTTAGTGACTAGGGAGAACTCACAATAATTTAAATTTGACTTCCAATTAGTAGCCAGCTTAATTTATGATAAAAAATGTAAAAACAAAAAGTGAAGCATTAAACAAACCAAAGGAAAGTTGAAAAACCAAAAAAAAAGTTAAACAACTAAAAAAAGCAGATATAACAAATAAATAAAATATGCAAGAATTGAACTGGTATAGACTTAAAAATAAAAAAGCTAAAACAAAATAAAATACAGTACAATAAAAAATAGAAAGAACATAAATATACAATGAATTAAATGGTAAAAAAAATTTCAAGTTATTTCAAAACTTTGGCATATCTTGTTTCTGCATGTTTAACCATCTTTTGTAAACCAATAATAACAAACTGGTGAGTTAAGTTGGGGAATTTAGATCTGTGTAAACCGAACCACTCCAATGGAGGTGTAGCATCTCCTAAATCTTTAAGCTGTGGAGTTTCAATATGAGGTTCACTAATGGCAACATATGTATAATTTTTGTCTGATTCAAAGTCTTTCAATTTATCCTCCAAATCAACAGTTTCGAGAAGCGACTCCTTGTAATTACCTTCAAAGTTTTCATCAAACTTATTTTCATCATAATTAGCCGTAAAAATTCGAAGAGCAGTTAGCCTGGTTCTTAAAGTTGTAGCATGAGAATACCACATTTCACGAATAAAGTAAACAGAACCCAATTTCCAACGTAAGTCCACATTACCACCAAATTTTAAATCAAAAGAATAGTTAATTACGTTAGAGTTGAATGCTTGCCATAAATCCATATTGACATTCAAGGAGGGAAACACAAAAAGATGGCCACCATGACAAGTATTGGCTAACTCCACATAGGAATCAACACTGAGTTCACCGAGAGATGCTTCGGTAGGCTTACTCTTAAATGTAGAGAGAGAGACAACAGCATCGTTTAGTTGGAGCTGTAGTCCATTCTCTAGGTTGTTAGTAACATTTTGGAAAAAATTAGCTTTTGAAGATCTAACTTTAATGACCATAACTTGTGAATCGATCAACGTTGACGGAAAAACCAAAATTTGAAAGAGACCAAATTCTACATCCAAATTTGTACGAAGTTTTTGAATTGCATCCAAGAATGCGTTAGTTAACTTTGAAGAATCTGTTACAGAAGCAGAAAGAGGAGGAGTACTGACTCCATCATCGTTAGAAGTTAGATGAGGTGTAAACATTCCGTACCTATCAATTTCAGAGTCCCGCAAAACTTGACTGTATGATATCTTAACATCTTGACTAATACGCAAGATAATTGTGTACAAATCCACAAAATTAGAAGCGGCAAGTGCTGTCATGTAAACATTACAAAGTTCAACTGTGGCTTTACCAACTAGATTATCAACTTGATTCTTTTTCCTTTGATTGTATAAACTGACCATTGCATTTTTTGCGTAAGCGATAAAAAAAGGATGAAAATCCAGAGACATTTTACATTGTAAAGATTTGAATCCAGCTGTAAGCAACACTAATGGTATTTCTGATACTGAATGTTCCTGTTTCCAAGATATAGCAGAAGCAGTCCTAATATTTTCGATTACAAACGCCCCACTTAATCTACCAACAGACTCAACGGAAAATTTCTGAAACTCTAGCCTTAAGTTTTGATCCCAATTCATAGTCTTTGTGGAAATGGCCCAAAACTTGTCAAAAGAAACATTTAAAAGTCCCAAAGAAACACCAAAGTCAACCTTAACTTGTACTTGGGCAATCAATAAGGTAAGAATCCAGGGAAATGCAGTTGTCGTATGAACTTCTCTAAGAATTGAAGCCAGAGACTTAGACTCTTGAGACACTTCTTTAGCAGTAAACTCAACATCTCGATAAACTTCACTTGGCAACCATATATCTACAAACAAATCTAAATCTTGACGTTGTTGCATATTAATATAAGCTCCAATATTGGAAACTTTACCTGTTATTGCTAGTTCTTTTGAACCGGTGGAAGAAGAAAGAGAGCCATTTAAAATCATATTTTCGACATATAGAGATCCAGTAATCTCTTTAGAATAAACATGTTGCAACTCAGCCCTTAAGTCTTCAACATAAACCAAACATGATGAAAAATCAACATCAGTTTCAAAATTAAAATATATACCATTAGTGGAAATGGTAGCTTCGATATTTGCACGTGGCTCACAACTCATTGATAATCTTTGTGGTTCAACTTTAAGAGATATGTTTAGCTTGACCTTTTCAAATACACGATATAGTTCAATATTGGCAGATCGTTCTACTGGATCAGACTGAATAACACTATTGGATCTCTTCTGGTCGCTTTGGGTTTCTTTCATCAAATTCTTAATACCCTTTATAAGTTCATGAATGATCGGAACAGATGAAGATGAAACCTTGTTATCTGTTTTTGAAGTAAGAGCTTCAATAGATAAACTATGTTTCTTTATCCCAGTGTTGGATTTAAGATACTGAATTGCCACTTGCAAAGAAGGTGATTGTAAGCACAAAGAAGGAACTTCTCCATTCACTTTAAGATTTGGATTGCTAACAAAGAAGGAAGCTCCATTAAATTTTAAAATGGAAGCAATTGATTTTATATCATCAGGAATATTATCAACAAAATCTTCAACAGAATTTTCAGTGATAGTGGAAGTGTTCATTTCGTTCAAAAGAGGAGAAATTGTATCCCATTTATCTTGAACAGAAGCAATTGAATTCCATAAGGGTTCAGAAATTAAGAAAAGATTTGTCTCTAATTTAAAATCAAGAGTATCACCATTAACTCTTACTATATGATCATGCCCCCCTTCTTGTTTTAATTTGTAATATATCATTTCAAATCTAGGGAAAAAGATACGGTTACTGGCATCACGTTCAGTTTTTATAGAATAAAAACTCAATGTATTATCGCTATGGGCACCAGACAAATACATACCAGTCATTAAGATTTTAGCTGCATTATTTGAAGAGAGAATTTCAGCACTTTCGTATCCAAATATCAATCCTGGCAATAAATATGGTTGAGCTCTGAAATCGTGATCCTTTTTAGGAAACAACCATCCAACACAAAAATTCTTGGATATTATTTTAACGGAAAATAGGTCTGCTAATTTTTCAGAGCAAAAACTAGTTGGAGGCTTATTTAAGTCAGGAATCTTTTCAGTTGATTTCAGACCTATGGGCGAATACCCAAGGGAAGAAACTGATTTGAGTATCTGAAAATAAACCTCAATCAATTCTTTTGTGAAATGTGGATTCAAGACAAATCTGCAGAAATTACTAACTAGATTGAAAGCATATACATCATTTTCAGCATCTCCTGTGACCAATTCTAATTTGCACTGCATATCAAAGGTGGTAAACTTACTTGAATGAGGTCCATTAAAGGCAAAGGTCAACTTAGTGGAAGGAAATTCAACACTACCATATGGTTTATTAACATTGGATTTTTCATCAAAAGAGTGTAAATCAAAAACCAGCTTTGAAGAGTCCAAAACAACCTGATCATCATTGATGGTGACTATAACACCCACCATACCAAAGCTCAAATGCAAGTGAACCTTAAAAAGATTTAGTATATTGCCTTCACTTTGGCTACCTGGTTGCTGTACTGTTACTGACACATGATCGGTAGGTGTTTGAAAAATATTTGAAACCTTCTTAAATTGTTTTTTCAATTTTTCAACATTCTTTTCAGCTTCTAGATAATCGGAATACCCAACTTCGATCAACTTTATCATATCATTATCAGAAAAATTGAATCTCACATGCTCACTACGTATCTTCATTAAAACACTACCTGATGGAATAGCGATTAAAGACAACTGCGATTTATCAATTGATGCAAAACCAAGTTTCATGCTTATTTTTTTTCCATTTGATATGAATGTACTATTGATTCGGGACCAGCCTAAATTCGTTAACACCCCATCTTTTGTTATTCTCCATTCATTGAAATAATTATGGATTTCACCGACAAAAAGAAACGGGGATAGAATTCCACAGCTAATTTCAAACTTTTTGCATTTGAATGAAGCAGAAATTCTGCAAGGAATCAAATCAAAAATCCTTTTTGGGGATATGGGAGATATTGGGTCGATATTTTCCTTCTTCTTTTGAAAATTGAATTCTTTCAAAACAGGCTTTATCAAATAGTAATCATTATTAACCAGCTTGTCAATACAGTACACGAGCAAATCTGTTCCTTGAATACTTGAAACTCTAGCATCAGACACAACTATATCCACTAGTTTATCACCTCCTAGTAATGAACCAGAATTGGTAATCGTTAATGTGTGGTCACTGTCGACAAAATGAGCTAATGTGTATTTTCCCACAACCACCTTAGACTCGAAACCTTCATTAGAAGCAGTTAACACAAAGGGAAGGATATCATCAAAGTGGACACCCGTGAAGGATAAAGCAAAGGAATTCTCCAAACCACTTATGTGTGACTCACTTATCCCAATAGAACCTTTGATTTCAGAAACTGATACATTTAAACCAATCAAAATAGGCGGGGTAGAAGCTGTGATAGAATCTGAACTTTCTTGTGCCGAATTGTTGCCAGCGCTATCAATATTATTTTCCTTTTCAAAAAATGATTTGAGAGAACGTACCATATTCACTATATCAGGAATGGAATTTCCGGATTCTTTTATATTGATATCACAAGAATCAATTTTCAAACCAACATCGAGCCCATTTTCAACATCTCCGTTACTCAATATTCGGGCTTTTTCTTTTAGTTCTTCGTCCAAGCATTTTGTTTTGAAAGATAGACTAATATTTTTGATCAATACCAAATTAGGAAATAAATTAATATCAAAACCAACATTTTTTAAATTGAATTCGAAGTCTAAATTTTTTCGTTGTTTAGTAGTGTTTTCTAAGTTGAAAACATTTCTCAATATGTAACTATCGCCAATTCTTTCAAACTCCCATCTTCTCCAATTCACAAAAACTTCAAAGACTTTCTGTTCAGCATCCGCAGGGGCACGCCAATCTCTTGCTTCAAACATTTTATTGTTTTGATATTTCCAGTCACTAGGTAAACTTTTAACCACATGCCTTAATCTAGTTATGATCTTCCAACTATTCTCTAATCTTACATGTTTATTTGTAAATCTAGTAACATAAGAAGGTTTTGTAATACAAGAAGGATCATGAAGAACTCCATACGTAACACCAGAAGTTGATATAGCATACAAAGCTTCAATCCTTTCTTTCTCTTTATTTAGAGCAAATCTATCAAATATCTTCATCGATTCTTTAATTGGAAAACTCAAAACATCAATAAAGTCGTTAATCCATACCGTAGCTTCTGGATCTACAAAAATAGATAAATCGCGTTGGTTGAAAATAGCTGATAAGTCTTGTTCTCCATTCAAGCCAACATCTAATTGGTATAATATGAAGAGAGCTGCAAGCTTATTTTCTCTTAGAACTTCAACGTCCAATTGTGTAGCCTTAAGTAAAAGTGAAATGGAATCATGAGTACTAACT
Organism: Ambrosiozyma oregonensis (nom. inval.); assembly: GCA_003706315.3. Lineage (NCBI taxonomy): Eukaryota > Fungi > Ascomycota > Pichiomycetes > Pichiales > Pichiaceae > Ambrosiozyma > Ambrosiozyma oregonensis (nom. inval.). The sequence continues at coordinate 37,819 of PPKY03000037.1, forward strand.
ATTTGCTCGTTTCTGAGCGACAAAGAAATATCTAACCCTTCAATATCCATAAGCTCTTCTGAGTCAATTTTATCAGAAATTTTTAAAGCAATCACAGGGCATTCAAACTTCAAGTTCATGATAGTAGATTTCTTTACTTTCAATAAAATTTTTAATACGTCCTTTTCCAACGCATCAAGAACATTATCAACAGTTGAGTTGTTAGCATTTTCAACAATGGAAGCTATTACAAGAGAAAAAGTAGGAGAAACAAACACATCTAAGTTCCCAAATTGCAAAATCAAGTTGTCATATTCACATGTTGAGATCAAATCATTAACTATTAAATGAGGGCGCTGTTTGGATTGGAAATCTGTTTCTCTAGTTTTAAAGACATTGTCTGTGGATCTTAATTGTTGCTTTACATCTAGGGGAAAAGTATGCTTTAATAAATCAGCAGTATCAGAAGTGAAAGGCTCTGGGACATCAGGTAAAGGAATAGAAGGAGTAATTGACATGAACTGTTTATAATATTTGCGATTTCTCCTATTTTCGGGTAACAAAAATGGGCCTCGATGGAATGGAGCATCATTGGTGCTGAAATGATGAAGTTGATCTTGCCTCTTCTGATAACCACCATTCTTTTGAACAAAATCGGTAAAATACAGAGAAGTTTTGAGATCCAGAACCTTTTCATCTTTTTTAGTTGCAGATGCAGATATAGACTCAATCTTGCAGTTTATACGGGAGTTATAATTTTCAGTAGATTGATCCGATAATTTCAAAGATAAAGAACTTAGAGTTACCTTTAAATAACAGTCATCTTGGTGTAAATTTAAACTGATCAGTGGGCACAAAAATGAAAGGTTAAGAACATCACTAACAGCAATTTCTGGAATTCCTAATGAATTTTCAAAGTCATCATACCCAACATCAATGGCAGAAACAGTTGCTAGTAAAGCGCTTATAAAAGCAGGACCTGAATCAATAATTATATCACCAACATCAAATTCCCATCTAACAAAGTATGTTGGTTCATCTGGAGGAAGACCAAACATTCTATGACCGTGGACACCTAAACCATCTATAAGCATATGGGAATCAAAATCGGTTCCATCAAACATAGTATCAAAAAAAGAAGATTCTTCACAATTTTCAACCATTTGGGTTTTAACTTCGCCAAAATTGGCCTGTAAGTCCATGTAATAATTATTAAATCTAATGTCAATATCCAAACAATCAGATCTCAAAGCCAAGTAAGACTCACAATCGTAGATATGTGATGGTAAAACCAAACTAGCATTTTTAATACAAAAAGTAAAAAGGAGATCAGTTTCATTCAGTTGTTTTGCTTGAAGTTGCTTGTTTTCAGGTTCATGATGAATAACATTTTCATTAGAATTAAATAGTTCCATGAACTCAGGCAACGTGTGAAAATTAATATCCTCTCCAAAATAGTTAGCTTTCAAAATTAAGAGGTAACGAACCACAAAACCATAACATTTTAAAGATGTATCATCGCAAGTACAATTGATCACTATTGTATCAACGGAATCAATCTCAACTGCATTAAAATAGGTGTAGGAGCCAGATAATTCAAAGTTATTAGCAACACCGATTTCTCGAATTTTCATGAAACTGTGTAATGTATTCCATGGAGGTGTGTTCAAAGAGAGCTCTAATCTATCTGTAATTAATTTATATTCAAAAGTAACTGACTTTCGATACACAGTGTCCAAAGGTATATTGAGATCTAATTTTAAGGAAGTTCCTTTCATAGCTAAAAACATATTATCATTGAGATCCAAAGGATTGTTAACTATATTTTTCTCATTAAGATTTAAGTAAATTCCATAATTTTGAATCTCCCAATTGATTGAATAGTTAAAAGGGCGAAAAAATTCATATGGAATTGGTTCACCTGAACTAAAATCTCCAAACATATCCACCAATAAAGCAACGTGTTCTCTTAACAAAAATAATTCAGCGTTTATGGATGTCTGATCAAACGACCAATCTGCCCTTCCATTCCATTCTAAGGGATATCCAATATCACCAGCGACAGTATGTCTAAATGCTCTGAACAATAAATCGTGATTCATACTGGAGCTGAGTTCAGGGTTCTCTAATGTCAGGACAAAATTACTATCCCACCCTTTGTCCGTTGTTATATAAGAGTTATAGGTATTCAAAGTTGACCCTGCATCAAATTTCAGTTCTAGCCAACCAAATGTTCTATGACCTGAAGATGGTAAGGATCTAAGAAACAAATCATCTTTACTTGCTTCTCTGAATGGAATTTTGAGAACTGCTGTATCAACTATTTCAAGAGACATATCAAATCCGATGTACTTTCTCAAAGAGCGTGGCTTCAACTTAGTAATTGGAACTGAGTTTCGGGATGCGGAAGGAAATAGCATTGAATGCAAGGGACCACGCTCTTTCTCAGCCCAAGGCCCATAGTGTATTTTAGCCCCAGTCAAAATAAAATCTATACCTGTTTTTGGAGGTGTTCCACCATTTCCAATATCAGGCACACTTCCAAATAGTTCTTGTGAGTTATTCACCAAAGGAACCAGCCCAGGAACATCCCAGTAATAATTAATAGATGTTTGATCTGTATCTAGAATATGAGTGTATCTAGCGTATTCGACTTTTTCAACTTCAACCAACTCATGCCTAGCTTCCATATCATTCTGAATTGCTGTATTGTATTTACTGGAGCTTGATGTTAAGTAACGTTCAAGACCAAACCAATATTCTTCTTCTTTGAGAGAATTTGATCCTAGATTAGAAGTTTCAACGGTCTCTTCGCTGTAAGATCTCAACAATTTGCGGCCATACTTCTTTGGGAATCTAAAAAGTTTAATTAAAAATCCAAATCTATTTGGATGTCGTTTTGTGATCACATCTGACAAATCTTCTGGACTCTTATACGAAACATTAGGCTTCAAATATACTTGCAAAGACTCTAAATCCATATTGAATACCGTTCTGTATAGATCAAGGGGAGATGGGGTGGAATGTGCATCAATTACGCCTTCTAGTTTGGTGCATGAAGCAATAAATAAAGATGTTGTAGTTTCATTACCAATTATCAAGGCACTCTTTTTTATTATACAATGGATAGGCATCATACTAAGGAATGCTGGCAATGTTTGGGATGCCTCCAAGTTAGATTCTTGAGAATAAATTGAGCTATCATTGATATCACTTGATAACGAAAAAGCTTTGGAAGCACGTTTTTTTAAAAGTTGGTTTATTTCGTCATCATTGCTAATAGTATCATCATATTGCGAAAGAGTTTCAATTATGTTATCATAAGCGTAAGATCTATTATACATGAACACTTCTAAACCATAAGCCTCTAACAAAAAACGAGAGGGTAATTTTTCATTTTTTCTTGGATCTGATTCAGACATATTACCTATTGTTAATCCAGATCTTCTAGTTTGTTGTAACCAGTATCTCCACGTAAACCAGCCTTGATGAATCATAATCATTTCATTCTCAGTTATTATAATAAGATTTTTGAAAAATATTCTACCTCCAAGATATGAGATTTTGAACGATTGCAGCTTTATTCGAACTTTGTAGGATTTCCAAATAATAGCCTTAAATACTGAAGATGCCATAAAAGCTATGGCTCTATTGAAATAAAACATAATAGTCAGAGAGCCTAACAACGCCATAATCCAATCAGTCATGAAAACCCAGTTAAGGTTCTCCGAGGAGTTGACAGATTTGGAAACAAACGATGAAGTAGTATCCATCATTGACTTCTCAGATGAAAATGTTTATAGAATATTTATTAATGGTATTGTTATTGAATAAGAAAATAAATGAACTATATTCTCTCTATTTATATTTATATTTATTTATCTTCTATTCCGATGGTCGTGCGCGCATCAGCTCTAACAACACCTTCAACACTTCAACCAACTTCAATTCTCAGTGGCAAAACACACCCACATACTAAAAGCAACAACAGCATAACAATCAATTTTTCGTTTTAAACATCCATTAACAATGTCAAGAGAAGCACCTTTGAAAGCTGAAAAGGATTACACAGAAACTTTGGACGAACAGTTCCCTCAAATAGACATTCTATCCAAAGATGACTATAAATCATCCTTAGACAAGCTACTTTTATTAGAAAAGCAGACTAGACAGGCTTCTGATTTGACTTCTTCTAAAAGAATAATGGTCAAATTGGTTGATGTTTTGGCTAACCACAAAGATTGGGTTTTATTAGATGAACAGATCACATTATTAACTAAAAAACACGGTCAATTGAAGGATTCAGTTCAAGTTATGATCCAACAAGTTATTTCTCACTTAGATGAGATTACTGATTTGGAGACCAAAATCACCACAATTGAAACCATAAGAACAGTCACAGAGAACAAAATTTATGTTGAAATTGAAAGAGCCAACGTTACTAGAATTTTAAGTGATATTTTACTAAAAGAAAAAGATGACTTGGACAAGGCTGCTGAAATTTTATGTGAGTTACAAGTGGAAACTTATGGTTCTATGGAATTAGAAGAAAAAATTGTTTTTATTTTAAGACAAATGACATTGTCCAATATGAAAGGTGACTATCAATTTTCCAAGATATTATCAAGAAAAATTTTAGCAAGAACTTTAAATAAATATGCAGACCATAAGGAAGAATACTATCAATTGATGATTTCAATTGCATTAAGCGAAGATGATTATATTAACATAGTGAAGCATTATTTGTCAATTTATGAAATTCCAAAGATTCAAGGTGATAAATCGAAATCTTTAGAAATTTTAAAACAAATTGTATTCTTCAACATCTTAGCCCCATATTCCAATTTACAAAATGATTTAATATCAAGGGTTAAAGTGGATAAAAGTTTAGATAAACTCCCAGTTGAAAAGAAGTTAGTTACTGATTTCACAACAAAAGAATTAATTAACTGGAGTACATTTGAATCATCTTATAGCGAACACTTATTTGAAGATGAAACTTTCAATCAATCCAAAGAAAAGGGTAAATCACATTATCAAGCATTGAAGAAAAGAGTTATTGAGTACAATTTAAGAGTTATCTCGGAATATTATTCGTTCATTAAACTTGAAAGATTGTGTCAATTACTACAACTAGATCAACCTCAAGTTGAACTAACTATTATAGAATTAGTCAATGAAGGTGTTATATATGCTAAGATCAATAGACCTGCTAAGATTGTTAACTTTATTAAGCCTAAATCTGAAAATGAGTTATTAAATGAATGGAGTAGCTCGATCGATCTGCTATTGTCTGATATTGAAACAATTGAACATTTAATAAATAAAGATGAAATGATTTATGCAACTGGTTCAAAGTAAGAGCAATGATAAGTTGTTTTAATTGATATATGTTTGTTGTCACTTTTGATAAATTTTGTACTAATTAGAAATTCAAATGTTTTAATTTTCATTATCGTAATCGTTTTAAAGCAGTAAATAAATAAAAGTATACATAAACCTGTAAATTCCTTCAATCAATGTTCAGACCTAGATGATTTTTTCTCCATTTCTTTGCGTCGTCTTGCATTTTCAACTAAACCATTCCACCTTTCTTTAAGTTTAACTATTTGATTTTCAAGCATTATTTTGTCCCTTTCCAACCCACCTATTTTTAACTGCTGTTGTTCAACTATTTGTTTCAACTCACTTATTTGTTGAAGTTCATCAGTAGTAAGCTTATCCGATTCAGAAAAATCATTAGGTATGGATCTATTGGAAGCTAAATCAATATTTTCTGTTAGTTCTTTTATGAAATCACGATTTGCCATCAATTCAGAGTAGTAGATTAAATTTAGATTACCTAACAATTTATTTTTATATTTCAACTCATCTGAATCATTTTCACTATACAGTTTTGTTGATTTTTCTTTAAAATTTAACAATTGTAGTTCGTGTTCAAGTTCGTTTATTTTCTGGCTTTCAATAAATTTGAATTTTGAGGGCGATAAGTTAGGTGTAACATTTAAAGTTTGAAGTAGAGACATTCTGATTTTGGAAATTAGAGAGTTCAATAATTCTATTTCAGCAGGTGGATTGGGTGATTCTTTGTATTGGGTTTCATTCTGTTGTTTTTGTAAAGATGTCTGATTTAATTGTGACTGTTGTCTCTTTTGTTGATTCTTCTTATCTTTTACCAAAAGAAGGGCTTTCAATTGGTTCACCCTGTATAAAACTTGCTCTTTTAAAGTATTCAAAGAAGTTAAAGTTTGAAAAGAATTTATTGGATCTTCATTTCTAATCTTGGATATCACTTTGTCTAATTTATCTAAAGTTTGTTGGTGTAGATTAATAGACTTGGTAAGATCATTTTTGAGCAAGGCCTTTTCAGCTTCTTGCTCGAATTCATAAATCTGTTGATTTGTTAGTATTATGTAATTATGTTCAAAAAAATATAAATATGATGCTATAACATACTTCTGATAATCCATTCATGTTTTTGGTAATGAAGCTGGATTTGTACTGGCTTGTCTTTAAAAAGACGAAGTGAATTCGGTTCTGGTGACTTGGACAGCCGCACATGACAACAAAGGGCCCACCTAAAATACTTCAGCTTTAATGCTCTTCATTGGGGTTCCGCCTTCTATCATTCTTGTTTTGTTTTGATTATACCAACTTCCCTTTTATCATATAGGAATGAAGTCAAGCTTGGAACTTCCTTATGAAGAATCCATTACCACAAAACGGTTTTGGGAACTGGCTAATGACTTATTATACACAAAGGTTTACTACAATCAAGAAACTGGCCAATACTACACAAAGTGCTTCAGGAAATTTCGGGAATCTTTACAATTGAATAATACCGGATCAAGTGAAAAGTCTAGTGGTACTGCTACAAGCACCGATAATGAAGAAGATGATGTGGGACGCTTGAGTGATTCTGAACTAGATGATTGCTCAGAAGATGAAATTAACACTTTACTGGTTAGCTACCTGACTCTCGTATCTAACTATTCTGATCAAATGTGCCAACTGATGGAAGAACGAGATTTTTACAACCAAGTTTCAAAGTTTTTCATTGAATATAAAAGCTATAAAAATAATTTACAATTTTGTGTTAGAAAAATGTTATCGTTATTAAGCCATGTTGTACAAGTCAATAAAAACAACTTAAATCTTGATACAAAATCTTTTGATAGAGAGTTGAAAGATCAAATTAATTTATCCATTGAAAATAACGAAAAATTGATCAAAGTTATAGGGTGGATTTTATTCTCTGCCTATGAATCGAAAAAAGATGAAATGCAATTTATTTTAACTGAATTTCAAGGTTTTGAAACACTGGCTGGAGTTTTCAATAATTATGTATTAGTTTCAAAAAATACAAGTCCTGGGGAAGATCCATTTATACATAACTATTCACCATATCTGCAAATATTTTTTTATATGTGTAAAAATTATGAATTTGAAGATGAGGCTTTGGAATTTATAAATAAAAGGTTTGTGAAATGGTTATTGAAGAATCTAAAGGCTTCTTCAAAAGATGAAGACCCTTTAAATTTCATGAGGTTTAAAACCTTATTAATTTTGAACGAGCAATATATGGTTGCTCTGTATTCAACAGATAGAAAGGATGAGAAAGTCAGAAATTTGGTTTTTCTAACAATGATTGAGAAAAATAGATACTTCCAATCATTTATAGAAACATTGATATTAAACTTCAATAGGGAAATCGATCCAGTTTTTAGGATTTTAATGTTGAAACTTCTCTATTTAGTCTTTACAACGTCTTACACTTGCCAATGGATATATTTGAACGATCTAAAAGTTATTATAGATATTCTAATTAGAGAATTATTTAACTTATCTATCGCTAAAGATGAAGCACTATTAAACACTTATTTGCGAGTTTTGTATCCTCTTCTTCTGTTTTCCAATTTTAAAGATGATTACTACAAGTCAGAAAATCTTAGGGAGGTTTTGACGTACCTAGTCAATGCTGAGTCAGCATCTGCAGATACAAAAAGATTGTCAGAGAGATGCCTCCAATTGGATGTACTCAAACTAAATGTCAAATCTCGTTCAATTTCTCAAGAGATGTCAGTCCCACCTTTGACCAAACCTAGATCTAGATCATCAACTCCGATGGTTCCTGCATCTCCAAGGGAAGCTTTTTCGAATGGGAATGGACACCCCAAATTCATGTTGAAGATTGATCCCAATTTATCTTCATCACAGTCAAGCTTGGATTCCGCCCCACCTGGAATCAAACATACTGACAGTCAAGCTTCGTTAAGCTCTATTACATCAATGACATCTCAAGATTCGAATAGTGGTCGTAGTAGAAAGTTAAGACCTCCTCCTCCGCCTCCTCGACCTAGACGTTTATCAAATGCTAATAAATCATATCCAAATCATGTAAATGGTTCAGAGCTATCACTTAGTAGAACTAAGGCTCCCTCTCATGATTCTCAATAGCATATGTATAATTTCTGCTTTTTTTTTTCATTCATCTTTGAGTGAAAGATAGTATGTATTAATTATGTCGATTTTAATGAATATAAATAAAGGATTATTTAGGTGAAAGACGTCTTTGGGACGCGCACGCCTTCCACCGAAAAGTTGAAAGGAAATTCAGCAGGTCAGATTGGATCGAATCGTGGGGATCAGTCATAGGCTCAAACTAATACCAATGTTTATTTTTCACCACAACAACAAATGCTTCAAATACTCCGCTACTCATCCAAAAGGCCAGATCTACCTTATCTGTTGAAAAAGTTTTCTAATATATATGAAAGACGATCAATAGTTGCTTCCACGCCAATCAAAATATCAACTGCTTCCAGTCTCCGTAATTACACAAAGCCTCCAGAAGTCTTCAAAAATAACAAAATACAGCCACATGATAACCAAATAAGAAAGCAACATTTACTAAGGGTTTCATTAGAACATTTAATACATAGTCTTTCCGAAAGGCCATTACCTACCGTTTCCCTAAACGATTTGTTGAAGTTTCAATCTAAGCAAAACCAAGGTAATCATAAAACAATGTTAATTCAAAATGCTAATGAAACATTGAGAGATTTATTTGTCCTGGTTGGGAAACGGTTAAGAAAATTTATGAATTTACCATATATTGTTATGCTTAATCCAAAGATGGCTATGATTTATAACACTTATTTGGATACTTTACAAGCTTTATTACAGTTTGTTAACGAAAATGGAGAAGAATCTAGTAAAAGCATTGTTATTGAGTCATATAATGATATATCTTATTTAGAAAACTTTAGAATTACGAAGTTGGAGCAAAATCAAAATTTTATTACTGTTTTGAATGAGATAATAGACATGCATACTGATAATGTTACTTATCTTTCCGATGGATTTGAAGAAGTTTCAGGAATGCAACTAGTAAATGAAAAAGAGTTTTTAAATAATCATTTAAAAGAAAGAATTTTAATGAGATTATTAGTTCAGCATCATATAAAACTAACTTCTCAAATTCTAGAGATTGGAGAAAACGGAGATTTTGGAAAGTTGGAAAGTATCGGTATTATTGATAAGAATATCAATATATTGGAGTTATTAAATAGATCATTTGGGTTTGTTAATGATATGTCTGCTTTGAAGTACGATGAGAAACTGTCACTATCAGTTAAAACTATTATAATTGAGCCTGATAATTCGAGAATAACCCAAGAAATTAATGACATTAGCAAATATGAGGATTATAATCCAATCGTTTTTCCTTATATAGCGAATCATATTGAATATGTTTTCAATGAAATTTTGAAGAATTCAACTAGAGCACATGCTGAAAATAAAGTTAGAGAACCACTTGAAGTCCTTATAGTTGTTAACAGACCAGATTTAACTTCAGCTGATCCTCAATTTTATAAACTAGAAGTCAGAATCACGGATAAGGGTAAAGGTGTTAAACCTGAGATTATTGATAAGCTATTTGAATATTCATTTACAACGTTTGAAGAACATGCAGAAGATGATGATTATAAAACTTTGAATACTGGTGGCTCTACTAATATTATCGCTGGGATGGGTTATGGATTACCTTTAAGTCTGACATATAATAAATTATTTCATGGTGATATTAATTTTAAAAGTATTTACGGCGAAGGGACTAGCGTTTATTTAACCTGGATTGGAATTGATTCTAAAAAACTCATTGAGTAAATAGAGTTGTTTGTTTTCATTAATTATGGTGGTGCTTGTGTATACCTTTTATTTTCTTTTTATTTTGTGTGTGTGAACTTCAGTTTACTTTTATTTGAATTATATAATCAAAATTAAATTTTGATTGAAAGTACGCAAGAGAAATTATTTGTAACTTAAAAAAAAGTCAAGGCATTCGAATTTGTATGAATATATGTATAAAAGATATATATATATAACTATATGTACAAGGGTGAAAAAAAAGTTTACAAACTCTTTCCTCTTTTTGGAGCAAATGTAACATCTTTAGCCACAGAAGATAAGAACCCAAAAGCTCTTGCTCTCTTGATAGCTTTAGCCATTTGTTTTTGTTTCTTGGGTGTTAATCCGGTGACTGTTCTATGTTCAATTTGACCTGATGTTGATAGATATTTAGATAGCATATGTGGTAAGCAAAAGAAATCAGATGGGTTGATTTCTGGAGCATTAAATGAAGAACTCTGCATGAATTTAATATGGTTCAAATTATCGATCTTTCTTTTGTATCTTAAAGAAGCTATAGAAAAATCAAAAGGATCATATGTAGTTTGTCCAATAAATGAGTTAACGAACTGTGGAGCAATTGTAGATGATCTTTGTTTCTCTAACTCAGCTTGTGCTTGCTGTTTCTGTTCTTTCCATCCATGGAAAGCTGAGGAAATGGTTGAGGAGGAGTTATCAGCACCTTTTTTGGTGGTAGAAGAGATGGAACGCTTGATCACCTGGCCAAATCTTTGCATGTTGTAGTGAATTGTTTGGCTGTATATTGAGTTCAGGTTTGGCTTGTATGTTGTGGACGGTTAAGTTAAGTTAAACTTAGTTGAGTCCGGTGAAATCGAATTGTTGAAGAGAAATTTGCAAGTGGCGCTCGCGTGGCGAGTGCTTGTGCTTGTGGCGCGCTTTTTTTATTTACGTTTGGTTTCCTTTTTACTTTGAATCCGATATGAGCTTTAACTTATTCCAATTGCTAAAGTTAACATCAAATAAAGGATGTCAGACACTTCAACGGATAATTGTCACACTTGCAAAAAAGACCAGGATTTGTCATCCAACTCGGCTTCCATTTCCTGGATTCAATGTGGGATTTGTGATCAGTGGTATCATTCTAATTGCCAGGGTTTAACTTCATCTAAATTGAAACTTATCTCTGAATTCCACTGTAACAATTGTTTGCCAAAATCAGGCCCCTCATTATTGAAAAGATTGTCTAGCAGAAAGCATAAAAGAATAGACTATGTTGCTTTGAATGAAGGTGTTGATTTAAGAGAGGTAAATAAACATCCCCACATAGAAAGGTTTATGAATTTCATGAATTCTGAGCCAATTCAAAATAATATTTATTTAGTTGATTCTATTAGAGATGCTAATCAATTTGGAATATTTGATGATGAATGTTTAACTAAGATAATAACGAAAACTAGATTGAGAAAACCGATACTTATACCCAATTGTAACCCAAATATGCAAGAAACTTATGATCCCAGATGCAAATTGCACTTCAACTTTCCAAAGTTATCAATTGACCAGCTAACAGACTTAGTTGGACCTGATCTCAAAGTTCCTGTTATGGATGTTCAATCACAAAATAATTCACCAAATTGGAATATGGATAAATGGAAAGATTACTTTAAGTTGAATGTTGAAGATAGAGAAAAAATATTAAACGTTATAAGTCTTGAATTTTCACAAACAGCGTTATCAGAACAAGTAGAACTACCTTTAGTTGTTCTTAATATTGATATAGTTAATAAATTATTTAGTTCAATCTTAAAAGATGATTTATTACACCACGGAATTGAAAAACCAAAAGTCAGCAAATATGTTTTAATGTCAGTTAAAAATTCATTTACAGATTTTCATATTGACTTTGGTGGGACCTCAGTTTATTATTCTATTATTCAAGGAGGTAAACAATTTTTAATGTATCCCCCTACAGAAAGAAATTTGACAATGTACGAAAAATGGGGAGTATCGGACTCTCAGAACACAACATGGTTTGGTGATTTACTCCCTCCTTTATCTTCTAAAGACAAAATGAAATTGAAAAAAGACGACAATATTGATGATGCATATATCAATGACGGATTTAGAGTTGATATCAAAGCTGGTGATTTATTATTATTACCATCTGGTTGGATTCATGCAGTTTACACACCGGAAGATTCATTAATCTTAGGTGGTAACTTTTTGAATTTATTAAGTATTGAAACGCACTTAAAAGTTTATGATATTGAGGTAAATACAAAAGTTCCGGAACGTTTCAAGTTTCCCAACTTTATAAAAATAGTCTGGTTGATTGGTTGGTATTTGATGCAGGATATAATTGAGCTAAATAATGTTGAATGGGATTGCATTTCTCAATTACCAAAATTTTATTTTGATCAATTAGAATTAGTTAATGACAAACAAAAAATTAATGATAAAAAATATAAGACTTTGATTACAAAGATCAAAGCAGCTCTCCCTCACTCAGTCATAGGGAAGCCTGATGAATTTGCTCAAGATTTTAAAAAATGGTACGAAGAAAACAATTGCTCAACCAATGCAAGTAAAGAGACTCAGCTTAATGAAAACAATAAAAGAGCTAAGAAATCCTAAATTTACTTTTAAGTATTACGAAGAGGACTTATTTGAAATTTGATGTTTGGAGACTCTTTTCTCTTTTGTTTTTCTACTTCTTTTTATTGTATATTAAATTTTTGTGGAAATATGTAGAATAATGTTAATTGGCTAAAAGTATTATTGAAACATTCAATCAAAATAAATTACATGTTGCCTAACAAAATTTAGTACATAGTATATTACTTATATAAACAAAAAGTTTTAGTAAACAAAAATTAACAATAGAAACGAAACAAAAAGAATAATCCACAACAATCAATCTTAAATTAAAATACGCAATCCTGAAGCTGGAGCACCAATTGTAGTAATCTTAGTGATACTACAAATTTTACCTTTTTCGGAAGCGTGATAAACTGCACCAGTTAAAGCTTCAGTGGCCTTTGGAGAACCTTTATAGATTGGAGTAAAAGTACCAGAACATATTTCAAAATCGGCTCTAGGATCAAAATCAATTTCAACAGAGTCAGTAGAAATTGAATCTGACTTGGCTTTAACTTTGTTAGCTTGATCTGCTCTAGCACCAGTTTTCATGATCTTTAAAAATTCTTCTGCAAAATATGAAGCTGATGCGTAATTTTTATTTTTGAAGGACTCTTTCATTGCAACTTGTAAAGCATTGACCTTATGGGCAGGTTGCAAGTTAACCTTAGTGAAATAAGCAGCTAATTCCAGATTACGTTTGATATTATCTGAAGGTAGAGCTCTTCTTGCTAATTCAATTGATAAACCTAAAATGTAATCTCTACAAATTGTTAGCAATTCTTTACATTTCTGTTCATCATCTTCAGTATACACCATCAATGTTGATATTATGTAAATAATTTCTCTGAACAAAGTAACAGCGTCTGACAAATGATTCCCTTTAAAAGCATCAAAGGCAGCCTTTAATTTAGGCTCGAGTAAATCAAATCCAACAATATATGGTAAAGGCTTCGTAACATCATCAGCAGGATCTTGTCTAATATATGCAGTTAATGAAGGTAGACCATCAGAAGCTGGGAATGACAATTTAGAAGCTTGATAAACTTCCAAAAATCTTTTCCTTAAAGGTTCAAAGTTAGAAATACCCAATTGCTTATTCAATAATTGAGAAGCTGGTTCAAATGCACCAGCAGCAATATAGCCAGCAGCACATTTAGAGTTACGAACCCAAGATCCTAACTCGCCTGTTAGAGCACCAGTTTCGTTATCTTCTATTTCATCGGCTTCTTCAATAGACTCAATGTCCAAATCATCACCCATGTCCCAGCCATCATCATTAAGAGCATCAGTATCTTCAAATAAGTTATCTTCTTCGTATTTATCATCATCATCAACGTCTTTGGTTTCATCTTCTGGTTCTTGAAATGTCATGCCTTCAAAGTTACCCGACAATGCTTGTTCAAAGTAAGATTGTGATGCTTGAGATAACGGCCATTCCTTCTTGCTCTTAGTCTTTGGCTGAGGAACTTCAGATGGAGCACTGGAAACTGGAATGTCAATTTGATCAGATGTTAATCCAGAATCCAAAAGTATAGATTCAGCAAGATCGTCTAAACCATTAGACTTAGCGGTGGCATAGGCCAAAGGAGTCAAACCAGCTTCAGTAAATAAATTGATTTTGGTTTCAACAGAATTCAAATACAATGAGTTTTGGAATAAAGAAGAAAAGTCACCCCTGTTTAAAGCAATTTGTTCCATCTTGGCCAGTTTATCACTATCACCAGTAATAAGGTAGAAAAAAGATAATTTTTGTAATTGATGCAATTTTTGGTAAACTTGTTCAACAACTTCAGTGTTACCTTGAGCTAAAGCTTCTTTGCCTAATTTTTCCCAAATGATTGGCTTATCTAATTTTTGAGCTTCAACTCTTGCAACTTCCAAATTGTTGCACTCAATAGCTAGTTCAAATCTGGTTTCTGGGTCTTCAACAAACTTCAAAGCAATTTCTGGATAACCAGTCTTTTGAAGATAACCAATAATATTTTGACCAACTAATTTAGAAGTGTTGATGATTCTTAAAACTTCGTTAAAATTCTTGTTGATCAAAGCCTTCTTGAATCTATATTCGGTTGGATCAATCTTAACAGCCTCGACAGTACCGGTTCTAGTTAAACAATAACAAATCTTGCCAACAACCTTAGTCAAGTACATGGTATTCTCTAAAGTTTTGATAGTACCACTATCACCATTTAACAAAACGTATTTGATATGATTCAAAGTTGAATACAATAAAACACCAGTATCATCCCAAGCAGCACTTTTAACTCTGATAGTTTCATGCATAGACATGACGACTTCTAATTTTTTGTTAGCAATTAATATAGTATGCTTGGATAAGAAAGCAACGTATTGACCATCTGGCGACCATGAAGCATACTTAGCTTGATTGATTTGAACTTCTGCAATATTTTTCTTTTGTTGAACATCAAAGAGAACAACAGATGATTTCTTCATTAAGAAAACAACACCCGGACCTGCATAAACAACATCATTGACAGATTCATCTAAAGTAATGGACTTGGTGACACTGTCATTCAAATCTCTAACTTCTAATTGATGAGTGAACTTTGAAAAAGTGACATATCTGTTACGAGCGATAAAGCAAGCAGCAGTGGCTTTTCCTTCACCTTTAGGGCTTGGATCCAAAGCACCAACTATCTCTTTTGGTAATGGGATATAGGCGTAAGAGCTTTGATCTTTCTCACCAGATTGGATCAAAATAGAATTTTCTGCTGGATTATATGATAAACCTTTGATTTTACTCCATTTAGCACCAACCTTCTTTAAAGATAAAATAGGTAATGATGATTGTTTCTTGTCAAAATCATATAGTTGTAACTGAGTATCATTGTTAACGAAATATAATTTATTTTGGCCTTGAACTGAAACAGCAGCAGGTCTCTCTCTATCTAACTTGAACACCATAACACCAGTATCATGACAGACACCAAATAAGTTCATAGTTGGATGTGCAGCAATCAACCAAAATCTATCATTTTCACGTTTAAATTGTTTGACAGGGGTTCTTGAATTTAAGTCCCAAGTTCTAATAGTCTTATCTTCACCAACAGAAACAATCAAATCTTCGGTAGGATGAAACACAACACATGAAACATTGTTGGTATGACCTCTACAACTATCAATTTCCCAAGCTCTATTATCACTCATTCTCCATAATTTAACAACTCTATCATCACCACCTGAAACAATCAATGGTAATGTTGGATGGAAAGTGGCACAATTAACACCTTTATCATGACCTTCTAAAACATATTTAACGACTGCATCAGTGTTACCAAATATATCTTGTTGAGGAACTTGTTGACCATACTGTCTATCGTAGGCACTGTTACTAGATCCACTTGGACCCATGCCGCCATGAGGAGCAGAATGTTTCTTTCTTAAACCAGAAATATCCCACACTCTAACAGTTTGGTCTAAGGAAGCAGAAACAACTAAATCTTGGGACGGATGAAATCTAGCAGACATAACATAATGATTATGCCCAGTTAAACAAGCTATTTCTTGACGATTTTGCCAATTCCAAATTCTAATGGTTTGATCATCTGAACAAGAAATTATCCATGGTAAATCATGATGGAAAAACACGGTTCTAACGTAGTCTAAATGTCCATTTAATGTAAACATACACTTTCTAGTTTGTAAAGACCAGACCTTAATAGTATAGTCATCACCACCTGAAACAAAAATTGGTTGAGTTGGATGGAAATCAACTGCTCTGACAGGGCCGTCGTGATCTTCAAATCTGTCAATCAAAGTACCCATACGGTAATCCCATAACTGAATGGTGGATGAATGTAAAGAAACTAAAACCCATGGTCTTTTAGGGTGAAAAGCAACACCTTTAGCCCTTGAAGACTTGGATTCGAACTATTGAGTTTCAATGAAGAGATCATTGATGAAATGGTTAGTAACATTTGATTCGAGAGAAATTGGATCTAAAAAATTAATGTAACATACCTTTGTTAGCATCTTCATTTTGAATATATTAAAATGGAGGAAAGTTCTATTGCAGGATGCTTTATTAGGGTGTTTAAATTGAGTGTTGTTATTTGATGTATGTAGTTTGTGATTTGGTGTTCAAGATTTAAGGAACAGCTCAGCTTGGGCTTCAGGACGGGTAACCTTTCTAAGGGTCGTGCGTTGCCTGGACCAAATCAGAGGAAAACTTTTCAGTAAAAGACACACGAACTGAACAGTTAGATTTGCTTTAACGAACACATACTAAATAGATTATAACCAATAACTCAAGATTCTAACACAAACCATGTCTAGATTTTTTGTCACAAGCTACGAATCAGACGATTCCTCGGACGAAGAATTATTGCTTTCATCAGATGAAGAATTAATTTCTTCTTCTGGCTCCTCTGGCTCCGATTCTGACTCCTCTGATTCTGAAAACGATGAACCTTTGAAACATTCAGGCAATGATGATGATGATGATGATGATGATGATGATGATGATTGGGGTAGTTCTGAATCTGATGATGATTCTGACGATGATTACGGCCCAGGTAAAGCCAAAGGTCCATCCTATTTTTTGAAGAGCAGTGGTCCTGCTGATAGTGATGATTCAGACTCTGATTCTGATGAAAAGATTGTTGTCAAATCTGCCAAAGAGAAATATATTGATGAAGTTACAGCATCTGTTGATCAAATTGAAAACTACTCAATGGTTCAAGATTGGGTTAAAATTGCAAGTGAGCACGATAAATTATCTAAGTTGATAACTAAGTATCCCCAAT
Source organism: Ambrosiozyma oregonensis (nom. inval.) (assembly GCA_003706315.3). Lineage (NCBI taxonomy): Eukaryota > Fungi > Ascomycota > Pichiomycetes > Pichiales > Pichiaceae > Ambrosiozyma > Ambrosiozyma oregonensis (nom. inval.). Next base: position 55,356 of record PPKY03000037.1, read on the forward strand.
ATCATATCCCAGTTCCAAGATTATATATCAAATGTCTAGCCATTTTAGAAGATGCAATTATTGAATTTCAAGAAAATGAAAGTGAAAGTAAAAAGAAACTTAATGCTTCTGGTTCTAAATCTTTGAATATTACAAGACAAAGAGTTAAGAAAGCTATCAAGGAATTTCAATCTGAAGTTGATAAGTATAGAAAAGATCCAGAAGGTTATGAAAATGGTACAGATTTAATTGCTGAAGCTGAAGCCACTGAGAAAGCATCATCTAAGGGTGGATCTGCTGATGCACAAATTTTCACTGCTTTACGTTCCATCATTGAAACCAGAGGTAAAAGAAATGTTGATCATTCAGAACAAATTGAAACTTTAGAAGCTCTGGTTGATGTTGCATTAACTCCATTCCAATTAATTTCAATTTATTTATTATTGATTCCTGTTAGATTTGATTTGTTTGCAAAGGCCTCTTTCATGCCTTTGCCTCAATGGAAATTGACTTTGAAAGACATTTCTTCATTATTGAATGTTTTAGAAAAGAACAAAGATTACATTGTTAGTGAAACAGCCACACCCGCTGATGATTTTGATGTTGAACCGGAAGCTAATGAAAAAGGTAAAAAAGAAATTATTGGTTCCATTGCTTCTCTGGTTGAAAGATTGGCTGACGAATTAACTTCTCATTTGTTGGCAATAGATCCACATTCTAGAGAATATGTTTCAAGATTAAGAGATGAATCATCAGTTTACTCTTTGATTGTGAGAGCTCAATTATATTATGAAGGTATAACTGATGATAAAGAATTTACAACTCAAATGGGTGACCAATTAGCAAGAACTGTTTTGAAGAGATTAGATAGCATTTATTTCAAACCTTCTCATTTGATTATCAGAGGTGAGTCTAACGTTTGGAGCTCATTGTCCAGTGAAGCTAATTCTCGTATCTATTCTAAATACTCTGATAAAGAATCTAATAATGTTGAATACACAAATGGTTTGATGGATAGTCTATGTTCAATCTTATATAAACAATCTAACTCCATTTACAGAAAAAAGGCAGTTTTATACCATATTTATTACTATGCTTTCAATGATCAATACTATAAAGCCCGTGATATGCTCTTATTATCTCATTTACAATCTACTATTCATACTGCTGATCCTCAATTACAAGTTTTATTTAATAGAGCTATAGTTCAATTAGGTTTAAGTGCATTCAGATCTGGTTTAATAGTTGACGCACAACACGAATTACAAGAGTTAGCTACTTCCGCTAGACAAAGAGAATTGTTGGGTCAAGGTGTTCAAAGATTCCAAACTCAGCAATCACAAGTTGATAAACAAAGATTATTACCTTTCCACATGCATATCAATCTAGAATTATTAGAGTGTTCATTCTATACTGCTTCTATGTTAATCGAGATTCCTCAAATTGCTGAAAACCCTGAATTTGCTAAGAAGAGACAATCCTCTCCAAAGGCCTTCAGAAGAGTTTTGGAATACCATGAAAGACAAATCTTTGATGGCCCTCCTGAAAATGCTAGGGACCATATCATGTTAGCTTCTAGAGCATTGTCTCAATTTGATTGGAAAAAAGCCAGCGAATTGATCAATTCTATCAAAATCTGGGAATTATTTGCTAATGCGGAACAATTAAAGAAATTATTACAAGAAAAATTACAAATAGAAGCATTAAGAACGTATATTTTTAAGAACAAGACATTTTACACTAAATGTTCTATTTCAAACCTATCATCCATCTTTGATCTTCCAGAAAATAAAGTGAGATCCATCTTAGCAAAGATGATCCATAATGAAGATATAAATGCCCTCATTAACTTGCAAGCCAATACTTTAGAATTTGTTGAAGATAATTCTGCTAAACCAAGTAAGTTACAACAACTTGTGCTATCACTTGGAGACAAATGTAGTCAAATTATTGAAAGAAACGAGAGATTGAGTCTTGGAGGTTACCAAATTCAATTAGATGCCAAGAAGTTGCAAGGCAAGAAACAGCAACTCTCTAAATAGAAGATTATTTCTATCTGATTCTGTTTTGAGTTTTTTGTATGTATGTATATATGTATGGATTACTTTTAGTTTAACGTTAGACTTTTATAGCGTTTCTTTCCTCAGTAATTGTCCTTTTTTTTGTTATCCTTCCCCTTTTTTTCTTTATAAAAGATTATCACATTAATGTAAGACTATGGCCTGAAGTAAACTAATCAGCGGATCGCAGCGTACTCGTTGAGTATAAAAATGAAATTTAGATAAACACAGCGATCAAAATCAAAATTCTGATCAATTTTTTACCCCTGACCACTTTAGCTAACTCCTGGTTACGCCATAATATACTATTCGGCTAACATTAATCAACCGTATGCCTTGCTAGCACCACAATATGAGATCTTTTATCAAGTCCCACAGAAGAAACTCTTCTGATAGAGACCCAGGTCAGTACTCCGATGGTAATTCCACATCTTCTACTGCACCTACCTTTCCATCGACCCTAACTTCTTCCCCCTTGTTGACTCAAAAGCCTGCTTTTCCAGATGCAATTCCCCTTTCTCCTGGGAAGAAGTCTAGAAATAGATTGAAGAAGTTTTTAAAGCAAAAGGTTTCTACTTCAAATTTGGCTGGTCTTGCAGCTTCACAACATCCATCTCCCGTGTCCCCAACCAGCCTAACATACAATCAAACTTACTCCAAACCAGAGATTCCGGGATCCAATAGACCATCTCAAGAAAATATAAGAAAACAACAAATTACTAAACCATTGTCATCAACAAATCTGCCTTACTCCACTGTTTCTTCTCCTACAATATTTGGTACAAAAACACATGAATGGGGTACAAGTACAAATAATTCAAATACTTCCCCTATATTAGATAATGTATCTTCATTTTCACAATTAACGATACCTCCTCTTCCCCCTCCTCCACCTCGTAAGGTGTTACGTTTTCAAAACCCTTCAACAACATCAGCTAATTCTAATAGATCTCAAAGTTCTCTTGGGAGATATCAACTGGTAAATGAAAGTCTATCTTCTTTAATGTCTACCAATGATCTAGACCCTGTAAGATCACATTTGCATGAATTGGATCAAATCGAAAGTGGTGGTTCATCTGATGATTTTTCTATTGTGGTTATTAAAAAGAATGCTACGGTACCTGATTCATCTGTCAGCTCATCTCTTAAAAATAATGTTGATGGCCCAACTAAAAATTCTCATTATCATAAAGATCAAAAAAACAATTTCACAAGCAATATAAGTGAAACTCAAAATACTAATAACGTAGATAATGATGAAAATAATAGTGAAGAGGGAGATGGCGGTGATGTAGAGGAAGGTGTTGATGACGTCCAGTCTAATTCATCATCTAAATCGTCTAAATTTTCATTTGTTGGTAGAAATACATCTATGAAATACTATAAGTCTGATGCTCAAATTCAACGAGAAGAGGCTGTTTTGAAACAAAAAAAAAGTGATGAACACTTTAATGCATTTATTAATGATGTAGAGTCAATGCAAGAGTTACAGGATGATATGAACTATATTGATTTTGACGAAAAGGATGAGACTGATGATTTATTCAATAGAAAATTATTCTCGATTAGTGATGAAGAAGAGGAAGAAAAAGATAAAAATGTTGACAGTGGTAGTAACTATATTAATTTCTCAGATGATGATGATAATGGTAATGGTAATAATATTGATGGTGGTACCAGTATCTCCAATGGAAAGGAACATATATACTCAACAGAAAACTCGCATATTGAAACTAATAGTCAAGATAATGATATTGATGATGATAACGATAATGATGATCTTGACAACTATTTAGATGAAATCAATGAAGATGATGATGAAGGTGACTATGATGATGGATATGATGATGAATATGATGATGAATATGAAGATGACTTTGATGATCCAGACCTTGATAACTATGAAAATACCAGTAATCAGAAAGAATGTGTTGATGATGACTTTGATAAAGAAAAGCAATCAACAGGTGAAATTCTGTTTCCAGGAGGTGATTTTCAGTTTTCTCAATCAGATCAAGATATCACTACTGATAACATCAGTCCTGGATTACTACCAGTCAATACTTCAAACACTGAGGTTGATGAAATGGGACTTAAATCATCTTCTAGCAAAGATCAGGATTTTACCCCAGTTAAAAAAGTTGAAACTCCTAGTTCCGTTTCAAATGATATTCATTCTTTGTTGGCAAGGTTAGCTAATGCTCATACAAATTTGCCAACTTCAAGAACTTCAACATTTGATTCTAATATAACAATAAAGCCAGATTCAGGAGAACAGACTTTAAATAAACCAAGTGATATAACTAGTTTAGGTGGTTTGGGGATACAAAAAAATCTGAAAGCGACTAATTCAACTAGTACTTTACAAGAAGTAACACCTGACAGAGTGAATTCAATTTCTAGATCACAAAAAGTTGTTCTGAATGGTCTTAGTAGCCTCCATCAAGATTCATCAGATAATCATTCTTCTGTAATGGGAAGGTTCCATCGAGCAAACAGTATTAAATATCATCAACTTGAAGCTAAAAATGAGAATGATGATCTTTCATTTTTAAATAAAAGATATTCATGGTTACCAAATGATGATAGTGAAACGCGATTGAACATTAAATCCAAAACTAAAAATTATGGTACATTGTATGAAGATGAAGATGAAAATGTTACTAAAGCGAATCACAATGGTAATCCTAAAATTAATAATATTAACAAAAATGAAAATGGTGAATATGATTATGATATTTATGGTAGTTACACAGAAACAGAGAATTCTTTTGATGACTCAATGTTGGAAGAAATCAACAGGATCCCAGAAGATTATGATTCAGATGAATGGCTTAAAGGTCAATTACCAACATCAACTGTTTTTAAACATTCAAACTTAAGTTCTTCAACAAATCGTGAAAAGACCAAAATCAAAAAAACAAATATGAAGTCTTACACAGAACATAAAAATATTGGACTTGCATCTGTTACCCCATCTAACACAAATTTTAACAACACAATTAAACTCGATGAAAAAACAATCACTCTGTTTAGACCAATTCGTAATAGTTCAACAAAGAGCCAACAATCTTCAAACGATGGTGATTTTAATAATTCTAGTTCAGCAAGTATAGACAGTCATAATTATTTACCAAGGCCAAAGTCCAAGAAATCTTTCAATAATCATAACCAACTGAATTTTGATATTGGTGGGAGTGAAGATCTAAGTAATTATGAAGATGAAGGAGAAGATGATTTTCAAGAAGGAGGACTTTATTATATAACTCCTAATAATTCAAGAATCAATGGAGGAGCAAGAAAAGATAGTTCACCGTTAACAACTATTAGTGAAGCATCATTCGATAGTAATGTTTCAAGATCCCCATTTTTAGGTTAAATGCTATATTTAACTCATCCGCTACTTGTGCCAAACAAACATATATTAACTATCGCTTTTTTTCTACGTCAAACCTTCGTTTATATGTACTACTATGTATTTTTTTTATATAGTTTTTCCATTATAATATTATATATATATATATAATAAATAGTTTTTTTTCTTTTTGCTATGCAATAATATGATTTGAATTTAACTAATAAGCCCCATGTGATTAATATTAAAAATTGGTACTATTACCATTACTGTATTTTTATTTCAATTTGTTTCCCCAGAATTCGAATGAACTTTATTATGTATTTATGTAAAATGTGCAACAACAAAAAACTGTAGTTTTATGCAATTGACTTAAAAGATTTTTATAGAATGTTCTGTGAACTCAGAATTAAACGACGGTTTCATCAATTTCATTATTACTTTTATTTTCTATGTATTTCTTTTTAGTTCTAACCTTATGATTTATTTCTTCGGTTTTACTTGAATTCAAATCATCATTTTTAAAATCAGGATTGGTGTATACTTCATCACTATAATGATCGCCGAGATTCATTTCATTAAATATTTGATGAGAAGGAGATATTTGTGGTTGTTGGATACTACTGACTTTCTTTCTTGGAGTAAAAGTTCTTGAGATAACACGAGCTTTAGATGGAATGAAAGGTTTTGTTGATGTATTATAATCCTTACCTGTAACTGGAGTGAAAGACCTACTAACAACTCTTCCTTCATTATTATAAGTAACTGATATTTTTCTATTGTTTATATAATCATCATAAATCACTTCCATAAACTCATATGGGTTTTCGTAGCTTGATTTTCTAGAGTGAGCAATGATTTCTTCATGATTTAAAACTTCAAGAGGTTGACCCATTTGTTCAAGTGCTTCATCTAAATCTTCTGAAGATCCACTATGTAAAGAGTTCAATGAGTTTGAATCAGATATACTAGGCATTGTAATAAATTTTCTAGTATTTTTTGGACCTTCGTGCCTATTTTTAGGGAGAACTAGCTCAGCGGATGATTCTTTATATTGAATAAATTGATTGAGTGCAGGTCTTTCAATTTGAGTATCATCAAATGACTCCATTTCAACCAATGGAGATAATTGCCTAGGTCTATTATTAGGAACAATGGGTTTTCTTTGATTTAACGAACCACTGGTAGCTAAATGTTCTTCTTGTTGAATGTAACTATCAACATAGATATTTTGATCCATCAAGTTATCATTAATTGAATTATCAAAGTTAACAGAATAAGTAGGGTATATTGGTGGTTGAGGCTGAGACACTGGTAATTGTTCAAGATTTGCAGGTTTCGAGTCTGCAGTTTGATAAGAGCCAGATGATGAAGATGAAGATAAAATGTAAGGAGAAGTTGAATCTGAAGGTGAAGTAGTCTTTTTTGATTTTGAGGATTTTTCATCAACTGAAAGTTTTTTAACAGAATTAACCTTGAATCCACTTGAAACAGTTTTATGTGTCTCTATATCTTCAATTGTTTTGGTTTGTTTCTCAGAAGGTATTGATATAGCTTTATTTGCAAAGGAATTCTTTTTGATTGAGTTAGAATTTGTTGGTGGAAGCTCTTTATTGATCTCTGTAGTTGGATTCGATTCATCGCATGTTTCAAATGTTAATTCATTTATTTCATTTTTTGATGAAGAGCTACTAGAGTTTGTAGGTGACTCTTTTTGTGTTGAATTTTTATCTTTTGCAGAATGAGTTTGACTCTTATAAAGTAAATTTAGACCTCTAGAAAGTTTGGATCCAAAATCAGAAGATTTGGATTTCATTGGTGATTCACTTAAGGTTTTGTTTGTTTTTGATAAAGAATTAGAGCTAGTTGAAGAAGGTAGATTGGATTTGGTAACTATTGGGAGAGGTGTAATTTCATTTGGATTTGGTTTAGAAGAATTAAATTCAGTGAAAATGTTAGAGCGATCTGGTGATGATAATGAATCTCCTATTTTATGGGTAGTTAATAAAGTAGATAAGTGTGGAGATGACATTGATTTTGTATCAAATCTTTCATGAGGTTGTATAGGAAGGTTTTGAAATTGTGAACTAAAACTTGATGAATCTGGAGTAGCAGCCATTGACGATCCTGAACCAGCAGAAATAATTGATTGATTTTGGGAGTTCAATGAGTTATAAGGAATATTATTATAATTTCTATTATCTATGGATTTTTTTGATATCTTTTGAGGGAAAGTGATTCTTTCTGGATATGGTAAACCGTTCACCATAACATAGGTTGTTTGTTTAAAAAATTCTGGGGATCTATTGGAATCGAATGATGGATTGTTACTTGGGTTTGATGATACAAAACTACCACCAGAACTATTAGGTAATTGATATAACTTCAATGGAGGAGGAACATCAATTTTTGATGCCCAAGAAGATGATAAGGATAATGAAGAGTGATGTTTATGTAAAGAAGAAGATGGTGAAGTATGTTTATAAAGCATTTTTGAAGGACTTAAATTCATGTTCTTGGGATCTAATGATGGAATTTGCATTGTATTTTTAAGTGAGTTTCCTGTGATATTATCTTCCATAGATTTATTCAAGCTGAGAAAGCTCATTGATTTTGTTTTTGAATGGGATAAATTGTAAACTTGACGATTTGGGCCTGGCAAAGGGGGAAGCTCTTTGTCTTGGTCAACAAACATTTTTTTTTATTATAAAATACAGATTTTAAACAGTGATTTATTTCAATTTAACAAAAACAAAAGAAGGAAAAAGGATTAACTGAAAAAATTTAAAGGTTATTAGAAAGAAGTAGGTTGTACAACCCCAAAACCGGGACCAAATCAAGGAAAAATAGTAGCCAATTCAGATTTTAATTGTGATTGTTTACTTTTCGCCGAATTTGGAGAAAGCGCCGCCTGTTGCGCCACACACACGCTACTGAACCAGCCATCTATATAAATAACTGAAACCAGTCTATTTTCATTTAATCTGATCTTAATTATAAATTATAGACAAAATATGTTCCATTATTGTTATTTAAAACATTAACTAACAATCTAATCTTCATAAACAACTTTTGTTGTTGATGAAGTGGTAATTTTAGTATTTGCTATAGTACCTGTTTCAAAAATAGTAGAATCTGTCCAATCAGAAGCACAAGTGTCGTAAATAGTAATTGTAGTACTACCGTCAACAGATGTAGTTGCTGCTGGGATACATACAGACTCCATGAAACTACTATATGATGTGGCTTCAATAACTTCTGGACTTAAAATGGTAGAAACGAGATATGAGGTTTCATCTATATATTGACAATCAATTGATGAAAGAAGAATGTTAGTATATTTTATATTAATCAAAATTTTGGTTTGACTATTGGAAAACATACTAGCTTTAGCTTTAGATTTAGACAAAAATATTATGGGTAGAAGTGAAAGTTTGGTAAATTGCATTTTGTATGAACAAAAGACACAATTTTAAATTGAAAAAAATATCCTCAAAAAAAGCCTTTGAAAAATAGTATTTATATATGTAAGAATCCTTTCATATTTTAAAGCAGGAATGCAATTGAACTATCCAGTAATAAAAAATAGCTACTGAACTAAACTTAGAACTATCTCCCTCATTGCTTCCATAATTTACTTATTGAGATGAATCAATAGTCACAATTCTTGAAAGACTAGGCACATCTTTCAAAACTGTTTCAAATTTCATTCTTTCTTTTTTTTTTGAATTACTGGATATTCATTATACTTGGCCTACTTTTCAATAAAAATCCGAATATACAATCAAATTGTTTTCAAGTTATAAAAAAAAGAGTCCCCCCCCTCCCCCAATTTTTAAGGGAGTCACTGAGCCGCACCTTTCTTTTTTCAATTTTTTTTCAACAGGATTTCTTACAATAAATAAGTAAAAGAGAATTCAAGTGTACAAACAAATGTAATAAAGATGGAAAGTAATCCATAAAAAAACTAGATAAGATTGAAATAAGTATGGGATCATCAGACACATTCAAACTAGCAGCATGGACGGCATTAACTGTGGCTGTTACAGCAGGATCAGTTGAAGCATATCACAAATATAAAAAGATATCATCACCAGAAAAAACCACAACTCAAACTAGAAAATCTAAAGAGATAACAGATATAGTTAAAGATTATTCTGAAGAATTAATAAGGGAGCAATTAGCACGTAATTATGCTTTTTTAGGTGAAGAAGGTTTAAAAAAAATTAGAGGTCAATTTGTTGTTGTTGTTGGTGCAGGTGGTGTTGGATCAAACTGTATTACAGCTTTAGTTAGATCTGGAATTTCTAAAATTAGAATTATTGATTTTGATCAAGTTTCATTATCATCATTAAATAGACATTCAGTTGCTACTTTAAAAGATGTTGGTACAACTAAAGTTGAATGTTTAAAAAATCATTTATTACAAATTGCACCATGGTGTGAAATTGAAGCAATTAATGAATTATGGACATTAGATCATGCTGAAAAATTAATTAGAAAAGGTGATCCAACTTATGTTGTTGATTGTATTGATAACATTGATACTAAAGTTGATTTATTAGAATATTGTTATAAACATAAATTAAATGTTATATCATCAATGGGTGCAGCTTGTAAAAGTGATCCAACTAGAGTTAATATTGGTGATTTATCAACATCTGATGAAGATCCATTAGCTAGATCAGTTAGAAGAAGATTGAAAAAAAAAGGTATATTAACTGGTATTACATGTGTTTTTTCAGCTGAAAAACCCGATCCAAAGAAAGCAACATTATTACCATTAGCTGAAGAAGAATTTGAAAAAGGTCAAGTTGATGAATTAAGTGCAATTAAAAATTTTAGAGTTAGAATTCTACCTGTTTTAGGTACAATGCCATGCATTTTTGGATTAGCTTTAGCAACATATATTGTTTGTGTAGTTGCTGGATACCCAGTTGAACCAATTGAAGGTAAAAATAGATATAAAATTTATGATGGTATTTTACAAAGTTTGGCAGGTCAACAAAGTAGACTTGGAGGACAAAAAGAGCAAAGAGTTCCAATTGCATTATCTGATGTGAATTATATTTTAGAAGAAGTTTTCAGAGGTAAGTCACCAATTTCTGGATATTCAACAAGATTAACATTATCAAGATGGGATCCAAGTAAAGAATTATCATTACAAAATGTTGTTATTATGACAAAAGAAGAACAAAGAAATCATGAAGAAAAGGTTTTGAAGGGAGGTTTAAAATTTGAAGATGTTTATAGTAAAGACGTTCTTGATTTAATTGAACGTAGATTTGCTGAAGAAAGATATTACAGTCAATTTAGATAAGCAATTTATAGTGGGTGTATGTATAAATGTATATTCTTCTTATTAATAAAATAAAGTTATAATTACAAAAAAAAAAAATCTGGACGTTATCACATTATATGTACAAGTTAAAATATATATATATATATTTAGAAGAAAAACCATCTTGAGCCAGTTCCAGCCTTTTTACCAAATCTAGGATTGGATAAAGCAGCTGGATCTTTCAATGAAGCATTCTTCATATCTCTAGTAACATTTAAAGCTCCATTAGGGGTTAAAGTTTTTTTTAGACCATGTTCTTTAATTGAATCACGAGTAGCTTTTTTTAAATTTCCTACATTAAAACCCATACTTCTTAATTTTTTAACAATTGCAGGAGTAATAGCAGCGGTAATCGGTAATCTGATGAAGATTAAAGATTTATGAATAGCATAAGCAACAGCAAATTCAGTTAAAAAAGTTGAAGATTTTTTATCATCATTATTTTTTTCAACTTCAGCTTCATCTGAAAAATCATGTTTCTTATTTGATCCTAATCCAATCCAACCTAAAACTTCATCTTGATACATCCTAATTTTTTCTTCACCTTGAGAATGAACTAATAAAAAACATAATGGCAAATCAATACAACTTAAACCTAAATAAACACCTAATGCACTATATCCATATTCTTGCATCAGACCTTTAATACCTGATGGTTTTTTACCAGTAGAACTATTTGTAGTTTTTGAAGAATTAAATCTTTTTGAAGCATCTTGGAATTTTTTAAATAAAGAAGACCTCTGTTGATTTGAATATGAGTTTGTAACTGTAAATAAAGAGTAGCTTTTTTTAGTTCCAATTGTTGTTTTCAAATTAGTTTTGAAATAACCTAGGCTAGAAAACATTGTTTATAATTGTATGAGTATGTATGAGTAAAAGTTAGATGATAAAAAAGAGATAGGTAAGTTAGGGGAAGGTAATGAAAAATGACGATTAACTTTTTTGAATTTGAATTACAATGAATTATAATGAATTGAAATTTCTTATGATTTTAAGTTTATTTTAGTTGAAAGTATCTAGTGAATTTAAAAGAAGATTACTTAGTTGGAGCGAATCTTAAAAGTCAGTTGCTGCTATTTTGCCGAGCGCCATCGACGCTTGAGAGGTACAAATAGACGCGTCGATTTACTAGTGAGGTTTAGATTAGATAAAAGAGTTAAAATGAATTTAAATAAAACAAAACACAAATAAATAATAATTTAGAGTATATAAAAAAAAGAAAAAGATGCAATAAACAGGGTGATGGGTAGATTATATAAATCCAAGTATTGTTGAACCAGCAAATTTATAACTTAGATTTTGGGGTTCTACCAACAGTACATTTAATCAAACCATTTGGATGTGGAGATGGATAAAATAATTCATTATCATTAGATTCACCTTGGAATTTCAAATCAATTAAAAAGTAATGTTTGTTTGGTAAAGCATAAGAGACAGTTTCAACATAAGGAGAAACTTTTAAAATATCATCAGCCATGTTATACATGGTAGCTTGAACAGATGGAGAATTTTCTAAAGCAAATCTATCTAAAGTAATTTTTAAAACGGTATCAAAAGTTTTATCAAAAATACCAGAACTTGATAATTTAAAAATATCATTTAATGAAGAAACTTTTTTTGAATCCCATTTCCAAGAAGCATCAACATCAGTTGATAAGATTCTATCAGTAGCTGGTTTTAAAGTTGTATAGTCACAAACGTTAAAACCATAAAACATTGAATTAGTTGATTTTAAAACAGTTAAATCTTTTAAACCAGAAGTGAAAGATAATTCGCCAGATCTCATATATTTTAATTCAGTAACTCTAACTTCTTCACCATTTTTAAGGAAAGAATGTTCATGTAATTTACCATTAACTAAATATTTTGACCATTTATGTTGAGTAATATGAACATCAACACCAGAAACATGAGAATATTTAGAAACAAAATGTTTTGCTAAATGAGCAGCAAAGTTTTCAATTGGGAAAACGTTAATTCTTTTAGCTTCAACTAAAATAGTATTTTTAACAGTATCAGTTGGAACAATTGGAGAATTATCAGCTTCAGTATAAGAAACATCAAAATCACCTAATAATAAAACTCTAACAGTAGCTTCCATAATTTGATGTAATTTAGGATTTTTTTTGTCTTTTTGAACTTTTAAAAATTTAACATTATCTTTACCGTAAGTAGATGATTGTAAGTAAGCCATTTTGAAGAGAGAATAAATGTATATGTATATGTATAATTTTAGAGTTATATAATTATATACTACAAAATACTTTTAAGAAACAACTGAACTAAGGAGAAAAGCAGGAAACAACACCACTATTTATATAAACTATTGACTATTGTTGATAACAAACCACGCACCAAAAAAACAAGAGCACAGCCCGAATCTCTTTCTTTTACTATTGCTATTTCTCTTAACTATTTCTCTTACGGCTCTCCGTTTCTCTATTTCTTTCTTTCTTTCTTTTTAAACATTCCATTTATACTTACTAGTCCTATCATTAATATTATCAGATCATTTTATAAATAAATACCGCTGGGCCAAATGGAGGTTGAGTGTGGTAATTTCATGTTAAAACAGATAACCTTCAACCTGTGTTCGGCCTACTCCGGTGGCCCTCCAGACCCAACTCGGCGTTCCGGATGTCAATCAAGTTTGTAAACTACTGAAATTAGTAATAAAGTATTGGTATAATAGTAACTGTTGGATAAAATGAACTGATTTTTATGAGTGCTTAACAATAGTGTTAAAATTTGATAATTTTAATATGGGATTTTAGTTAAGATAACGATGATTTGATTGATTGTGGTAATATTTTTATTTACCGCACGGAGCAACTGTTACTTTTATCAGTATCAGTATAACTATTACTAGTACTCAATACGATACCCAAACTTTTAACAACCAGAAATTTATATATTTCAATTATAACAAAATTATTTAATAATAAACAAATACAACTAAACAAATAAACAAATAAAAAAAAAACCAAGGATATAGTAAGGTGTGAAGGAAAGAATTATAACAAATGATATAGCAATAATGATATAGAGAATTAAATTGAAATTGAAATAGTAATGGAAATACATATATGTTTCCATAAAATCAAACAAAGATAATAAAAGCAGTAAAATAAAACCATAAATAAAATAAGAAAAAACAAATTGAAGTAAATATAATCGATTATATAATCGAATAAAATAGTATAGCATGATGATAATAAAGGGTAAAGTGAAATAGGAAAAAAGTCATAAATTCATTAGAATAGTTAAACGTAATAACAAGAAAAAAAGAAAGAAAAAGAAAAACCGTAAGGAAAATAATTAAACATATTCTTCATCTTTATTCTCCATAAAAATTCGAAGATGAAATAATACATCAGATAAATGTTTAAAATTAACAAATTTAAAATTTTTATCATAAATAAAATTGAATAAGAATGATCCAATTTTTAAAAATTTAAATGGTAATTTAAACTGAACCAGTTCATTAACAATTAAATCTTTATCTTTTAAAACTTCTAAATCATCTTTTAAAACTGAATTTAAATTTTTCTCAACTTCTTGATAATGTTCTCTATCTTTATTAATTATATTAGATATAGTTAAACTTGAAAATTCAGTTTCAAAATCATGATAATCATAATTAATTTTTAAAAATTGTTCTAAATTTAAATAAATTTTAAAAAATTTTAAATACGATTTAAATAACAATTCATCAAATTCAGAAAATTGTTGATCAATATTGTTATTATTATTATTAATAATATCATTAAGATTATTATTTTCATTATTATTAAAAATCATTGACGTTAATTCAAAATGTTGTAAAAATGAAACATTAGGCAGATTATTGAATTTCATCTTCATTTTAAATATATTTTCATAATTTGATAAAAATTTAACAATAATTAATATAACATCAAATAAAATTTGTGAATCTAATGAAAGTTTATGCAGTATATTTAAATTAATTTTACCAACATCATCTTCTCCACCTTGTTCATTGTAAAAATCATTTAATTTTAATATACTTTCAGATGTTGTTTTCGTTGTTGTCGTTGTTGTATTAATATTATTCACTTTTTCACCTGAAATTGGTGCAACAAATGATAAATCATCTTGTTTGAAAAAGACTAATTTTAAAATAGCAATTGAATTTTCAACTAATTTTATTAATTCATCTTGGAAATTTCTATCTCTTAATTCACTATCACCATAATTAAAATTATTATAATATAATTCATTGATATCATTAAAACTACGTAACCAAACATTTTCTTTAATTTTATTCAAACTTATAATTTCAGATAATTTCAAATTTAAATAATGATTTAATATTTTTGAATCATTAAAAATTTCACTTGATTCATTATAAATTTTACATGGTTTTAAAATGATATTCCAATATTGGCCAGCCATAACTAATTTATCATCATCTTCTTCTTCTTCCTTTTCATCATTTTTCTTTTCTTTTTCATTATTATTAATATCACTTGCTTGAGTTCTAATAGTTGATGAATAATTTAATTGTTTAAAATAAGCTAATTGATGTAATCCATTTTGAATGCAAATTAAACCGAATTCAGAAACATGATTATCAAATAAGAAATTTTCAGAGCCGTTAATTAAACCAGTTTCTTTATCAATTTTATCAAAATTAAGATTTAATAATTCATTTAAAACTTTTTGATAAGATTCAGGTTGAAATTCAAATGAATAAACAACTTTTTTAAATTCATTAATATTTGGACAATCCCAAAGTAATGTTGAACTTGGTAAATCAATACATAAATCATCAATTTTTAAAGATGGAACAATATTATATAATGTACTAAGTAATGTTGAAATATGGAAAATCATATGAATTGTTCTAATTGTGGATTCATTTCTAATAAAATTTCTAAAATATTCATCATGAATTGTATCTGATCCAATATTTGAATAATCAAATGAAATCATATTTAAGCCTGATGTTTTAATTAATGAATTTAATGCATTAACTTGTCTAATTATAACATTTAAACTAATTTCTTCATCAGCAAATAATCCATAAATTACTGATAATGTTAAACTTTGAATTAACCATAATGGACTTGAATTTGATCCAGGTGTACCAGATCCACCATTTAAAATATCTGATGTTGATCTAGTTAATTTTTTTCTTGTTTCTAAATAAACATGAATACATCTTCTACTAGCTTCATATAAATTAGCTGCATCATTTTTCCTATTTGAAACAATTGCACCAATTGTTGCAATTAAAAGTGGCAAACAAACCAAGCTAACTCTAACATTATCAATACTATTTTCATCTTTTATAATTGTTGGATCAACTGTATTTTGAGATGTTTGTATTAATGTATATTCATTTAATAATGATTTATGAATAAAAGGATGATGATTTAAAAATTTATTTTTAAATTCATCAATATAAGAATTTAAAATTTCATTTGAAGGAATTGAAGGAGATGGAACACCAAGAAATGGATATTTTGATAATGAATGATAAATAAAAGTTCTAATATTAGTTGTAAATAATTTAACTCTTGAATATTTTGCAAATCTTTCTGAAGTAAATTCAAAAAATAAATTTGAATCAGTCGTAATATGTAAATTAGATTGAATATTTTGATTAATGATATTTAAACTATTAGATTCATTCAATGGATTTATTTCTTCGTCTTTAATAAGAATAGTATTAATAGTATTGTCATTATTATTATTATTATTATTATTATTATTATTATTATTATTATTATTTATATCACTTGTTGGAGAATTTTGTTGAGAAAGATGATTATCTAATAAAATTGGAGAAATTGTTGCATTTGAGCTTATCGATGCAGAATTTGGTACAGTTGAAGAAACAATTTGATCATTATTTTCATAAAATGAATAACCTTGAGGTATACCATAGGTTTTAGAAATATTCAGATCAGCCAGAGCTTCCAAATCATTTATATCTTGGTTAAATAAGGTTTCTTGCCAATTTCTAACTTTTTCATTATTATTTAATTGATTTTGAGCTGTTAAAGTTGATGTTGGATCTGAATTTGGTGAAGATTCTTGTAATATTGGAGATAAAGGTTTAAAAGGAGGTGGATTATTATTATTATTATTATTATTTGATGATTTTAATAATTGCTCCCTTAATAATTTTTCAGCTAATAATTTTGGATTATTTTGTGAATTTGATCGACTCATTGAATGAGTAAATAAAGTTCCAAAATTTCTTGAAGGAACATCATAAAATGAATAACCAGCAGATTCATTATCTTGATCCATATTTTGATCACCATCTTGATCTTGTGAAAATTGTTTTTGTTGTTTTTGTTGTTGTTGTTGTGGTAGTGGTAGCGGTAGCGGTTTATTATCTAAAAAATCAATATTTGGGAAAGAATTAAGCCAAGTTTCTGAATCTTCCCCATTACCATAAAATTGAGGAGTTGAAAATTCAACAGTTTCACTTGCATAAGGTTCAACTGTTGTTAAAGCATAATTAACACCAGACATTGCAGAAAAAGATGCTCTTCTGTTTGTTGTATTAAGCGGGAAACCTAAGCGAAGATCTAAATCTTTTAAATTGTTTATTTCATCTTCATCAATTTCATTTAATTTAACACTATCTTCTAATATTTTTTGTTCTAAAGATGGATTCATTATATTTGAATTTGAATTTGAATTTGAATTTGATAAAGAATTTTGTTTTAAAATATCTGGTTTTGTAATAGAAACAGTTGTTGCTAAAGAAGTATTTGAAGATCTTCTCATAGTACTACTAATATTAGTATCAGTAGAACTAATCATAGAACTACTACTAATTTTTGGTTTAACAGATCTTTTTCTTAATCTTGGTATAACATCAGAAGCACCAGCATGTAATTTTGTTGAATGTCTTAATAATAAATCTCTTCTACTAAATTTTCTTGAACAAATATTACAAGCAAAAGGTTTTTCTTTTGTATGAGATCTTTCATGTCTTTTTAAATGTTCTTGTCTTGCAAAAGCTCTTGTACAAGTTGTACAAACATATAATCTTGGCTTACCAGAAGGAGTTTTACCATTAACAGTAAATTCTTCAGGAACATCAACATCTTTATTTGAACTATCTGAAATTGAAGAACTTCCAAAAGTTGGAGGAAGTTGATGAAAATTAGGTTTAGAAGGCATTGAGGGTAGCTAATTTATATATTGTGAATATGGTTGTAAGTACTAGGAATAGTACTTGTTTTTTTATTTTATTTTGGTTTATAGAAATAGAATAATAATAATAATAATAATAATAATAATATAGTTTCAAGAAAAAGATAAATGGAATTATAATAAAAAAATTTCAACGAGGATCGGAGAATGATTTAAGGGAAATGACTTTTGTATGGTTTGTTTATATGTAAAGAAAATTGAGCAGATAAACGAAAAAGGGGATTGAGTTTAGAACGGGAATTGACTTATTAAAAGTAAGCAAATTATGAATAATAAAATAATCTTTTTCTCTTGAATTAATAAGAGAAAAGAATAAACGGAATAAATAGGATATAAAATTTGAAACAATATTTGAGAAATCAGATTTGAGTTGTTTGTTATATGTTTTGATATGAATTAAAGGCTGCAAGGTGGTATTTGTAGACTGTGGGCTGATTTTAGAGAGAAGGTCGAGGGATCAAAAAAAAGTGCAATAATTGTAAAACTAGATAAGTTTAACTTTTACAAATGAACTATGTATATACATTTACATTTAGAATTTAAATTTAAGAATTATAAGTTACAAATTAAAGAAATAAACTAAAAAATTGTGAGTTTGGACAGAGGAAAACAGACGGTTCTGATTGGTGAACATGGGTTACCCCTCTGTCCCTCCTCTCTGGAACGACACCCTGTGTTATCCTATGTTTTTTTTTTTTGTTTTTTTTTGATTTTTTTGGCTATTTTTGAGCTGAGCTGAGCTGAGCTGAGTTATGGCTCTGGACAGGGTGTAATCCTGGTCTTGTTATTGGCTACCTGTCTATTTTCTAGCCTACTTGTGGTCATGTGATCATTCCATCAGTATCAACATATATAACATATATAACATATATAACATATATAACATATATAGAGTATATTAAACAAAACCGCCCCCATATTGGTCATTGAATCGTAAAATACGCGTTACTCCGGCATAACCCTGACCTCTTAATTAAATCAAATAAGAGCAAGATGATTTTATAAATGATTTAATGAAAATAACTAGCCTAATTTGTTTCATTTCCATTTCCATTAGGATTTGAAGTGCCACTGGGGAATTCGGAGTCGCCCCGCAGTGGGCTCCTGCTTACTCCGCGTTTAACACCCCCTGCTTTTCTTGCTGCCATTTACTTTACTCAATTTACTCAATTTATTCAATTTATTCAATTTATTCATTTAATAGTAATAAGTATAATAAGTATAACGTAACAGTTGGTTGTGTTAAATATTTCTTGTTATAGGTATTGTTATAGGTATTGTTATTTTAAAGATAAATTATATAAATATCATTATCATGAAAATCTTTTGATAATACATATGAAATCATGCCACTTAGTTCATTGATATCGTTCATATCATTTATTTCATTTTTTTTATTATTTTTCTCTCTAATCTATTTTGACATATTTGTTGAATCATAATCATCTTTAGATACTCAATTACTTAATCATTTACCCATCCATCAACCCCTCTTCTCCTGTTTTTCGGAGAAAGATCTCGCTTATTATGTGATGGGGGAAAGCTGCCCTCCATGTCCCTCCAACTTTTCATATGAAACGTTTTATATTCAACTAACTTAATACAATTTATCTTTTTATCTTTTGTAGAGTGACCCAGTTTAGCAGGGGAGTAACGCGAGTTTTTTATTTTTTTTTTTAAAAAAATGAGCTCACTTCATTTATACCCTTATCCTATACGAGATCAAATTATTTAAATATATAGTATACAATATAAAGCCACGTCATGTGCCTCAAATAAGTGACAAAAAAAAAAAAAGAAGTATAATACAAAAGAGATATGAAAAGAGAATGCATATGGTAGCAGTAAAATCAATAAGGTAATGCATACTATTAATATTAATTAACTAATTCTCGTGAATACCCGGGTTCATTAGCTCATTCTTAAATTGCTCTAATTTCCAACTAGTCAGTTTTGTGAAAAACCAATTATAATCGAATGATTTCAAAAAAAATAAAAAAAAGCCAAAGAGGCAAAGCCGCTTTGGCTTTTTATCAAAGTCCGAATTCCCGTTGTTTTAACCGGCCGCTTTTATTATCGCCACACTGATTAAGTGGCGCACCGGAGAAATAGATTCAGGTCCCAAGTCACCAAGTCTTAATAGAATCCGGATTTACTATATTATTAAGGGGATAACGTAAGAAAGTTAATACAAATACAAATTATAGACAAAAAAGAAAAAGCAAAAACAACAACTCATCAATAAAATAATAAAATAATAATAAAAATAATAAACATAATAAACATATTTAAAAGAAAAATATTTAAAGGAAAAATATTTAAAAATAACACCCAAAAAAAAAAAAATTATAGGAAAAAAATTATAGGAAAAAAATTATAGGAAAAAAAGCATATAAAAAATATAAAAACACTACTACTAAACAACTATTGCACAATATCTCTGTTAACTCTAATTTCTCTATTATGACCTTGTCCAAATACAGTAATTTGTCCATCACTTTCCAACCTTCTTAATACATCACTTAAATCAGTATTTTCAACTTTATTATCAGATTGATTATTAATTTGAGTTAATAATTGATCATAAGTAATTGATTCATTATTTTGAATTAATGCTAAAACTTGTTTACTTAAATCTTCTTGTAATCTTCTTTGAGCTGATGTACGTCCAGTTTGAATTAAATCCATATCAATTCTACCTGTTAATGGATCAGTTGCATAATCTTTAATTGCTGATTTAATTAATCTAACAGCTTCTTGAACATCTTCTAAACTAACTTCTGTTGATAATCTCATTTTAGCATGTGCTTCTGATAATCTAATCATTGATTCTAATTGTCTTGTTGTTGCTGTAATTCTTTTCTCTGATGATCTAACATCTTCACCTAATTTTCTCATTTCAACATAACATTTAACTAATTCATTTTTAGCTTCTTCTGTTAAAACTGGTGAAAAATTTTCTTTTGCATATTGAATATATGATGTTAAAAATTCAATTGGTAAATATTCATTACTTGATCCACTTTGAACTGTATCTTCTAAATACATATTAGCAATATGTTGAGCTAATTGTGAATCAATTTTTTCATCAACTTTATCTAAAATTAAATAAACTAAATCAAATCTTGATAATAATGGTGGTGGTAAATCAATATTTTTTGTAACTGGTAAATTAGGATTATATCTAGATTCAATTGGATTTGCTGATGCTAAAATTGATGTTCTTGCATTCAATGTTGTAATAATACCTGCTTTAGCAATTGAAATTGTTTGTTGTTCCATAACTTCATGTAAAACTGATCTTGTTGATTCAGACATTTTGTCAAATTCATCAATACAACAAACTCCACCATCTGATAAAACTAATGCTCCACTTTCTAAAACTAATTGTCTTGTTTCGATATCTCTTGTAACATATGCTGTTAAACCAACTGCTGATGATCCTTTACCTGATGTATAAATACCTCTTGGTGCAATCTTATGAACATATTGTAATATTTGTGATTTAGATGTTGACGGATCTCCACATAATAATATATTAATATCACCTCTATATTTACCACCTTTAGAAAATTTCTTATTTGTACCACCAAATAATTGCAATAAAATACCTTTTTTAACATCATCCATTTCATAAATTGATGGTGCTAATGATCTTGCTAATAATTCATAAAGATCTGATCTTTTTGATGTTTTCTCAATTCTTAGAATTTCTTCTTCAGAAACTTTTCTAACTTCATCAACTTCTTGTTGTTCTTTTAATTCAACTTCTAATGTTGTAACATCCGCTCCTAATCTATGTTTATCTGATTTTTTAATATGAACAACATCTAAATATGTTTTATATAATGATTTTAATGCCCTTTGTCTTGGATTAGATTTCACTGGTGCTGATTTAAATATACCACAAATTTCAACCCTATCACCAGCCCTTGTTGAATCAACTAATTCATCGTAAACACAAAGTGAAATAGAATGTGGTGTTTGACCATCAGGAACAATATCTGGTGTTTCTTGTAATTTAATCACTTGTTTATTAGCAAATGATGATCTATTATGAATCAATTGCATTGAATTTGATGCTCCACATAATTGTCTTGGACATTTAATAGGTTCTTGAATTACACCTCTATCATTTTCAACAACAACTGTATGTTCACAAACATTACATCTAAAAAATGCTGCTTTCATATCTGGAATAATAGCAGTGGATCTAAGGACTAAACCTTTAACAATAACTAATTTATCAATATCTTGAGGATTTAATTCTCTCATACCTTTCTTATTTTGAATATTAAATGGTCTAACTTTATAAACATTCATTTCAATACCATCAACTAAATGATTTCTTTCTGGATCATTATTTAGATTCGTATCTAAAACTAATGAAACCATTACATCTTTAATCGTTTGATCCATAATTGGAATAACCTCTTGTGGATAATTAATTAATTGATAGTATAATTTTTTAGTAATTGGATAAGCTAATAAATTCTTTGTATCTAAATTTAAATTAGTTGATCCAGTTTCTCTCATTGTATTTAATACATCATTATAATATAATTTCTCATCTTCAATTAAATCAACTTTTAAATCTTCTAATTTCTTTCTATATTTCATCTTAAATGACATTAAAAAAGTTCTGAAATTATTTGAACATTCTTCAATTGAAACATTTGTACCCCAAATAACCCTTATTGGTTCATCCGGATTATCAGTACCTGTACCAGAATTTAATATATTTGATGATGAAGATGCTCCACCAAAATTAGATGATGAAGATAAAAATCCAGGAGCTGATGATGAAATATCAGATCTAATATCAGATGGATCTCTAAATAACCTATCTGAATTTTGTGATCCATGTATATCACCTCTATTACGTTGTCTTCTTCTAGCAATTTCTTGATTACGTGCCATACCTGAACCAAAATCAAAACCAACATCACTCGTTGGTAAATGTAAAGGTGATGAAGTACGTTGTTGTAGATTACCAGATCTACCTAATCCAGTACGACTTCCTAATGTAGAGCTTGGATGTTGAATACTATCAGATGAAGCAACAAATAATGGTGAAGATGGAGCATGTTGAGTTTGAGGACCTGAATCTTGTTGAGTTTGACTTTGACTTTGAGATAAAGAATCACGATTGTTCGATCCTTCAGCAATAGGAGATGACACAATATCTTGTGATGACATATTTAATTGAAGTGATATCTATTACAATGTAGTGATATCTCACGAAGAAAAGAAAGGAAAGGTCAAACAGTTGTTGAAACGAATATCGAATTTCAATCTTCAAAGAAAGAGAAAAAAAAAACGCCAAACGCGTAACATACGTCCAATTAAGCCCAAAACGGCAGTTATCCTAATTAGGAATAGTCTCAGATTACGTAATAATAATAACACTTTATTAAATATATATATTAGACAAAAAGAACTAGATTGAACATATGAAAAGCTTTACTTCTTAATAACCCATTCATTTTTGGCTTTTTCGAAAACAGCAACATCCTTGATACTGTTTTTAACCACCGATTTGGCGTACTTGCTCAAAACCTGTTTTTGAACAACTTCTGTTAATGTATTAATGGTAAAACCTTTATTTGTTTCTATTAAATCAATCAATTTCTTTATGTCAACCGGATCTGTTATAACCTTTTTCTTGATTATCATGGGTTTAGAAATATCCATCGTATTTGTACTCACTGAAGTAGATGTAGGAGCTTTGAAATTATCATATCCATTACATTCAGCAGATTCAGTTTTAAGACTCTTCTTTTCAACTTGTGAAGTTGATCCACTAACCCAATAATTATGAAAAGGATCAATAGGATATACTATACTTGGTTTAAGTCTTTCGTATTGTAATGAATTAAAATAATTTCCAAATTCATCATCATTAGTATCTATTTCCTGCCCTATCCATTTGGTAACAGGAATCAAAGTACCAATAATTCTTTTCTTCATATTGTTCTCTCCAGATTCATCCGATTCCACAAATTCATCAACATCTGAATGATCTTCAGTTTCTTCATCTTCATCTTCATCTTCATCTTTGTCAATATCTTCACCTTCACCTTCTTCATCAGATTCATTATCAAGATCAGAATCGTAATCATATTCAATATCAATTTTCTCAGATTCAATCTTAAGAAATGGGTTATTTGCAAGTTGACGAATTTGAGTTTCTGTAACAGCTGTATATGTACCTAGATATGGAATTTTCTTATTTTCATAAAATTTAAGATATTTAAGGTTTAGAGATTTGAATAAATTTTCAGCAACAACATTATTACCCATATTCATATTCTGAACAACTTCATGTGTACTAACATATTTAGATAGCGTTGAAGGATTTTTGCATGATTGTAAATAGGATTTGAAATCTGGAATGTTTGTTGTATCTCTCTCCACGAAACTTTCTAAAACATCACCTTCATTTTTATCTGGTATATTATTTATAAGTTTAGTGTTTGGATTCAAATAAAATGGTAGAAAATATGATTCATAATCAGATTTTCCAGGTTTAGATGGACTGGGATGTGGTGTTGTGCTTTTACTATCTGTTGGTTTTACTGGTGAAGTATCTGATGTAGCCTTAGCAACTTTGAAAAAATTTGTAATTGATTGTTTTTGTTTCTTTTCTTGCTCTACTTTTATCGTATTTTGCTTTTCCTCTTCTTGGGATTTTTTCTTTGCTTCAAATTCAGCTTTCTTTTTAATTTTCTCTTCTTCTTTTTGGCGTTGTCTATCTAGCTTTTCCTGTTCTCGTTGTTCTTTCTTTGCTTTCTTTTCAGATTCCAATTTCTCTTTCTTTATTTTTCTGTCTTCTAATTCTTTTTCTCTTTGTAATTTCTTTTCCTCCAATTCTAACTGTTTTTTCAATTTTCTCTCTTCTAACTCTTTCTCTCGTTGTAATTTTTTTTCTTCCAATTCTGCTTGCTTTTTCAATTTTTTTTCCTCCCATTCTTTTTCTCTTTGTAATTTCTTTTCTTCTTTCAAGCGATCTTTTTCTTTCTTGATCTCTTCTCTTTCTTCTTTACTGATTTTTGATTTTGATTGTGAATTTCCAGGATTCGTGGATATGTTAGAATCTTCATCTTTATCAATAGATGTAATTGAAATTTCGCCAGATTCAACTTTAGAAGCTGTGCTATTATTCTTTACCGTATTTTCACTTTCATTTTCGTTTTCATCTCTGTCAAGTTCAATAGGAGTATTTGGTCTTTCTTGTTCTATATTTCCAGATTTGTGTTTTTTTAATTTAGGTTGTGATTGATCTAGGTTTTCTTTATTTTCATCAGCTTCTTCTTCTTTTTCTAAATATCTCTTTTCAGGGGACTTTTTGGGAGTCATAAATAAAGGTAATTTAGATTGACCCATCTTGAGTATTATTTGTATTATCTGTAGGAATTACTAGACTGTAAAAGAGAACCATAGATAGAAAAAGAAGAAGAAAACACGAGGTTTATTGAACGTGATTGATTAGTTTATTGACGCGTTTTGCTTTTCCACAGAACGCATTTTGTGTCGCAATTAAGTTCTATGTTAATATATACAGAGTGAAGCAAAAAAAACAAAAACAAATATAGATGTAAAACAATTTTAGTATTGAGTATACTCCAACAGAACACGATGGTGAATCAAAAGACAAATTTAGATACCCAGATTTTTTTTTATGGTACTCAAGCACAATCAAATTTAGATGACTGGGATTCAGAAGATCAAAGAAAACAGAAACTATCAACACTTTCTACAAGATTTTCATATAAAGATGAAAACAACTCACAATCATCATTATCACAACAACAAGCGAAAAGGAAGAAACAACAACAAAAGATAACTGTCCCCAAGAAGAAAAGAAATACACTCAAGATCAAAAGCTTAAATGATCGAATGACAAAGAAATATTCTTCAAAATCGCCACTTTTGATTGCTTTATCGGGAAAGAAACATAAGATCAACGATTTATTGAAAAATATCAGATCTGTTGAAAAGGAAGAAATTGATTCAGAAAAATATCCACTATCTTTATCAAAAGATTCTGAACTAACAGGTGTAAGCTCGATAAGCAGTTTATCAAATATCAGTTCTGAAGAAAGCGGTGAAGAAGACTTCAATATTTTATATACTAGAGATGAATGGCACAACGTGATAGGATGTATTAATAAAAACTTTCCAAAACTATCGAAACGAACAAAACGAACTTTGGATTACATCACTGAAAAGTATCATCAACAAGAATCCAAAGAGGAAGATGAAGAGGAACCCCATTTAAATGATGGTAGACAAAATAGTCTGTGGGATTCAGCTAGTCAATCTATAACCTTGGCAAAAGAAGAAGTAGAACTTCTTTATGATTTCAAAAACAAAGATCAATCATTTTATGATAATAGTGAAAGTGGATCCGTTTCATCCAATAGTGATTCATCTTTAGATGGTGAAATACTAACTCTCAGCCAGGTAATACGAACGAGCAATAAAGTTAAATATACTGAAAATGTAATAGATACACTAAATGAAATTGAAGACAGCCAAGAAGAAATTGTTCCAGCTCTAACTAGGTCCAATTTTGTTGAACAGGCTGAGAATTCACTTGAAGATTCAAATAAAGAAAGTGTTAGTGCAAGTAGATTCCATTCATACAACAAAGAAACAACCCCTCTCGTACATAACTCTCACTCAAATCAGAACGATCTAATTTCACTTAGCTCTAGCTTTTCTATTTTTCCTAATATCAATTCGGGATCACAACACATTGAGCATCACAGTAACATAGCTATCGCTTCATTACCAGGGACCCAACAGGACCCAATTTCATTGTCGTCTGATTCTACCCCTTTTGATTTAAAACTGCAAAAAAGAATACTCCCTGAAGCTAATCCCAAATCAGGTGAAGTCCAGGTACTTGCTACTGTTGATCAATTTTCTGCTCAGGTTACAAGTTTTAACGCTGATATAAGGTTTTTGAAAAATCGAATGAGTCCAAGCAGAGATAAACAGGTTGAAGTGATAACATCTTCTCCTATTAGTTCTCCAATTTCTAAACCTGACAAAAGTCCCACTCGAACTTTAATTGGTGAAGATGCCCAGCAATTTAATTTTGGCTCTCTAAAATCAAGTCCTTTGAAAGATGACACCAAGTTAGAAACGATCAATCAATTACCTATGGAGTTTAATGGAAACAATGAAGAAGTTATTGTTTCCCAATCACAATTTTGTTCACCCGTTGCGAAAAAATTGGTTCTAGATATTGTTGATAGCCAAAGTGAAGAAGAACAAGAAGAGCAAGACAATCTTTTTCCATCTCACGAATTCAGGCATGTGTTTGGTGATCAAAAGACCAAACCAGCCAGCAGCAATAAGACAAATATGCCATCCCAGAATAACCTTTTTATTGAACAGAACAATGATCCCATTTTCAAAACTGTTTTTGGAAAGAAAAAACATGTTCCTTTCGAAATTTCAGATTTCAATCCAGAACTTAATAAAGATGAAAATGTGGATGAAGATGGCTACAGTTTTCAAAAAACATTTCCTAAGGATACAAAAGATAGACTTATGAGATTTTCTTCAGATTTAGATTCTTCCTCTGAATCAGAAACTGATATATTCATGAGTTGTAAAACCCAACAGCCGAAGCTTTCACAAACTCAGTCACTAAAATTAAAAAACACACAAACTAAATCTTTTCTAGATCAAATAAAAGCAACCACCGATATTCCAGATTCCCAGGTACCGGCAGAGACTTCAGAAGATGAAGGTAAAACAGTGAAAAGTATTCTACCTGCAGGATTTTTTGAAAAATACACGTATGATCAATTAAAGGAGCAAACAGACGCGTGGGGTTTGAAAAGAATTAAAACCAAAAAAGCCATGATAAGTATGCTTTATTTAACTACGAAATTGATGCCAAAAGAATCACTTTATAAAGGTTTAGAAAGTTACAACAATGGATCGACAAGTATTTTAGAACTTGTAAATAATGATAAAGAATCAGGAAGTTCAGTTCATGGCAAAAACCCAATTTTGGATTTAAAAATAGTTCATAAATCATTATACGCTAAAATTAGAGAATTATTGATTGATAATAGACAATTACATAAGAAAATTCTTATATACCAGCCACTTAACTTATATGAAGTGTACGAATTTGTGAAGACAAGACTCCAGCATGATCAGCTTGAACTTAAAATAGTTAGCAACTGTCTTGATGAATTGGGTATCTGTTACACGAGTAGTTTTGGGGCTAATGTCGAGGAATTCAGACAACAAGAAGAACTCTGAGAACTTTTATGTATGTATAATTGACAAAAAATCTTTAGGATATTATTTATTCATTTATTTAGAATAGATTCATGTAAAATATACAAAAAAGAAGCAAGTCTAAAAATTCCACAAACTTCAATTTTAATAAAACCAGAATGGAATGATGATTAATTGAATTTCTTCAAATCATCTTCATCAACATTTAATTCACGTTTTAAAATCAGTTCTTTGTATAACACTTGAATCACAGCCCCAAAACCTAATAAAATAGTAATAAATCTAACTGATTGTATAATTTTATCAACAGAATTAAGAGGCATACCATCACTTGTTTCTGAAAACACTAAATTACCCACCATATGGTATAATTGTATTAAAATGTAAATTAAGAAAAGAAATATCAATAACATTAAAAATCCAGTTTTAACTAACCTTGAAGTGTTTAACTGGTCTTCTTCATTATATGTTAAACCTTCTTTTGTTTTGAATGTTTTCTTATACTGGTTAACCAGTCTAGGTAAATTTTGATGTGTTTGATCTGGTTGTGTAGATGAGCTTTTGGTAGGCTTTCTAGATTTGATGGATTGATCTAGAGATGACATTTTTGAATTGAAAATAAACTATTCAAAGAAACCAAATCAAATTAAATTGTAATACTAGTAATTGTAGTTATAAAATTGCCAAATAATCAATGATCTGAAAAGCTCTTGCACCACGAAACAAAAATCCGTCCCATATCGACGCGTCGCTGTAATATCTCGGTAAGACTCGGATTGACCCCTCACCTTGAACCGCGCGCTGTGATTGGCTTCGTTGCTGAATGGTGCAGAGATGTGAAAATTTCCTGATTTTGAACCCTCCACAAAGCTCACTTCAACATCATTGGACCGTAGTTTCAATTCGAAGCTATTTAATCATTGCCAACTCTACTATCCACATCAATAATGTTTGCAAGACAAGCCTTTAGAACAACTGCTAAGTTTGGTGTCAGACCAATTGGTTCCAGAAATGCCTCTTCTTTAGTCAATAAAGCTACTGGTATGTGATTCCCCTCTCTTTACTTTAATTCTTCTATAAAAGTATCTTACTAACTTTATATATTTATAGGTATATTGAACTCTACTGTTTACTGGGGTAAGGTTACTGGTGAATTAGCCAAGCAAATTTACATTAAGGAAGGTTTTGCTCCTCCTGCCATCTCAGAATTCCAAAAAGTTTATGAATCTGGTTTATATGAATTCTTAAAATTCACCAAAGATCCAAAGGATTACTCATTATTAGTCATCAACACTATCAAGTCATACTCCAAGGATGAAATCTATAGATATATTGCTTATTTCATTCAAATTGTTGGTTTATTTTCTTTGGGTGAAATTGTTGGTAGAAGACAAATTGTTGGTTACCCATCTTTTGGTCCACAAGAAGAAGAACACCACCATTAAACTAGTTAAATAGAATATTTACAAAAGATCTTGAACTTTTTAATCATTACTGCATTTATGCCATATGTATTCATTAGTTAACTGTTTTCATTTCATTTTTTTATTAAAAAACTTCTACCCTATTATGTTATTCATAGAACCTTCACATCATAATAAACTAGTGATATATTTATGTTTTTTCAATGTTTGTTGAATTAATAAGGAAGAAAAGTTTTCAATGCGTTTGAAATGTCTTTCGCTTTTTACTTTGTTCTGTGACCTATACATATTCTCTGTTTTTATTTTGCAATCACTACACTTTTATTGGGAACTTATGTTGCATAACATATAAACATAACTTATTTCTTTCTTACTGGTAACTAAATAAACGTGTAGCTAATGCTATTATCATTGGTTGGTATATTAGTAAAAATTGTTTAAAATTATAAAAGTACAGAATTTATCATTCAACTTCTTCTAGTTTTCTTTTCTTTGAAGCATCAATCATTTCTTTTCTATTTTTTCTTTTTCTTCTAACAACACCTGGAACTGTACTGATTTGCTTTCTTTCAATTGGAGCCCTTTTAATAGTATGCTTATCTCTCTTACTCAATTTTGATAGGTCATTAAGCATCCAATTGGATAAACTTTCTGTAGATCCACTTTGTTTCATAACATTCACTACAGACTTGATTGCATTAACGTCTTCTTTAGTATAGAATGTAACAGCGTTACCATCACGGCCACCTCTACCAGTTCTACCAATTCTATGAACATAAGCTTGAGCGGATATTGGAACATCATAATTAATAACCAAATTTATACCTTTGAAATCAACACCTCTTGCTAAAACATCTGTTGTAATAAGACACCAAATATCACCATTTCTAAATCTTTCAATTATTTGTTCTCTTTGCTTTTGAGTTTTTTCAGCATGTATCACATCAACATTAAGTCTATCATATAATAATTCGTGAAATAATGCTTTCGCTCTCGTAATAGATTGCAAAAATATTAAAACAGGGGGTTTAAACTCACCTTTTTGTAGCATTGATCTAATCTCTAATAATTTGCCATTTTCATCACCACAAAAGACTAATTTTTGATTGATGTTAGAGTTGGCAGCTTCTTTACGACCAATAATAATT
Source organism: Ambrosiozyma oregonensis (nom. inval.) (assembly GCA_003706315.3). Classification (NCBI taxonomy): domain Eukaryota; kingdom Fungi; phylum Ascomycota; class Pichiomycetes; order Pichiales; family Pichiaceae; genus Ambrosiozyma; species Ambrosiozyma oregonensis (nom. inval.). The sequence goes on from PPKY03000037.1 coordinate 86,132, forward strand.
CTTATTGGGAATTTCATTATAGAATTAGCTTTTTCTTCCACACTTGATGTAATAGTTGCAGAGAAAATCGATGTACGTAATTTAGGATTTGTACAAGCATTTAAAATTGCATCTGTCTGTTCCGTAAAATTTGATTCAAACAATCTATCAGCTTCATCGAAAATCAAATTATCAACTTTTGACAAATCTAAAATTTCATTGGTGACCAAATCAATTAATCTCAAAGGAGTTGAAACAATAATATCATATTTTGAAGATTTGATCACTTTGTTTCTTAATTTTCCTGAAAGGGTCTTGTTTAGATAAGCAATTGATAAACCTAATTTATAATTCAATTTGTTTAACTCGTTAAAGATCTGCAATGATAATTCTTTAGTTGGTGATATTATCAAACCTTTGATGGCTGGAACGTTAGAATTTTTCTTTGACTTCTTGAAATTTAGTATTTGCTGAATCAATGGAATTAAAAATGCTAAAGTTTTACCAGAACCAGTTGGAGCACAAGCAATAATATCTTTATCAAATAAAGTTGAAGGTAAAGCTTCACTTTGAATTGGAGTTGGTTCTGTGAAATCATTTTGAATTAAATTATTCAATAACTGTTTATCTAAATTAAATCTACTGATTAAATCTTCAAATGATCCTATTGGTAGTGGGACATCATCTCCACTAATTTTTGCTCTATATGATTTTCTAAGTTTTAATGCATCTTCCTCAGATGTAATCCTTGATGGTGTATCTTTAGTTTGTTCAAATTCCTCATTTTCAGATTCATTTTCAGAATGAATGTTATCTTTTTGTTCTTCAATTTTTTTCACCAAATTGTGTTTTTTTTCATGAAAGAAGTCCATTTCTTTTTGAACCTCTTTTTTGATCCCTGATTCTTTCATACCATTAATTGATTTCGTTGATGAAGATGTTGGCTTACTCTTTGTATAGTCAGCAGATATCCTCTTTGAACCTTTCAAAGAAGCACCTCTACTTAAAACCTTGAACATATCCATGATTGATTGAAATTAGTATTTAGTTTCTAGTTATTTTCCATGATTAGATGTATTCTGCAAAAAAAAAAAAAAATAGCATAAAAAATATTCAAAAATATATTTTATATCTGTGGCACATATTTTTACCCGCCATATTTTTATTTAAGGCGCAGTAACTGGGTTGAGTGCACGACTTTGTCCAGTGTTCAAAAATTTTCCAAATTGTGAGCTCCAACAATCATCAAACGACGAACTCAAAGTAATTGATCGACTCGCTTTGTGACATCAAAGGGTATTTTCTTCCAAGCTATTATTACTGAATTGGATAAAATTACTGTTGTTCTTATAATTAGATATTTGCTTCATTGTTTTTTTGCTATTAGTTTCATTTGAAAAACAAAGTTTCGGTTTAATTGTTTTACACATTTCTCCACTTACAACAACAAATACAAAATGCAAAGTCTCATTCAATCACTAAGGGCGTCTTCATTTTCATACATAACAGCTACTAGCAAGAAAAGTAGCATACAGTTAATTCAACAACAAAGAAATGTGGTGTTTGTTAAATCTACAGAAAGAGTTAGAGGTTTAATTCGTGATCCAGAAGATATTTTAACATTACCAACAGGTCAAAGATATGGACTTACTGAAGAAAATTTAACTCCAATAAAACAATATATAACTTCCAAAAATATTCCAGAATTACCGGATTCATTGCTACTACAAGTTATTACACATAAATCATTTGCCCATGGTTCTAAACCATATAATGCGAAATTATCATTATTGGGTGACCAGTTATTGAGAATCTCAGCATCAAAATACCTTTTAGCACAACCTAATTCAAATGAGTTTGCCATAAATTCTCAAAATTTTGATTTAATTGGATCATATGTTCACAGAATGATGTCAACAGACAAAATGTTGGCTGTTTTTGCGAATAACTCTAAAGGTTTAAGTGATATTTTCTTTTGCAGATTGTCATTTAATGAAACTAAAAGTGAGAATGAAAAAATTAATAAAAATAGAAGAGTTTTTGCCACATTACCAACTGCCTTAATTGGTGCAATTGCAACTCAACATGGTAAAGCTGAAGCTGAAAAATACATCGAAAGCGAGATTTTACCAAAGGTTTTAACACAAATTTCTAACAGTACTACCTCAAATAAGAAATAGATAGTTGTTCATAAAAACTAATCGATATTGATTTAATTTGGAGTTGGTTGTTGGTTTGTTGCGGTAATGTGTTTTTAGCTGTTAATTCTGTACTATTCTGTTCTTCAATCATTCTGATAATTTTGCCTTTTAGAACCTGCAGCTTTCTATCATTATCATACATAGGTTGCATAATTCATCTTCTGTATATAGAAATTAAAGAAACAATTCGTTCAATAATGTTATATGCATTGCTATTGTAGAACACGCTACTTTAGCCTCATGTAAAATTGTAACAAATAGTATATAGTTACTTTGTACTTATGAATTATATGGCATTAAATCAAACGATAGTCCATTGCCATTTAGAATGGTTGATTAAGTGAAGTGATTAAGTAGTAAAAATAAGATGAAATGAAATATGAAATCAAGCACGGTTACACCCGTGCACCACCACAAGAAAAAAACAAAGCCTAGATCAAATTTGAGCACTCACAAAAAGTTGAAAAGTCAACACGAAAATCAGACTAAAACAAATCCAATAGAAAAAGGGAAAAAACCCAGCACAATCAGCATATTCATAATTGCCCATTTTTAGGTTAGCCTTGTTTAATTTCTTCTTTTACTGCTTTATTATCCGGTTAAAGATTTGTTTTCAATTACTCAGGTCCTTGAATATAACCAACTTATCGTTCTCTTTTTATCCCTTTGTTCTAACTTTAAGGCGTTTCATAATAAAAAAAAGAAGGCTATTTTTTAACTTACGCTTGATCTCACCTTCCTTTTTTCTGTTTAAGCCAATTTCAAACCCTAAATGACACAATATAAAGAGCTGGCTACTTACTATAGAGGACTTCATCAGTTTCTGAACGTGTCAGCAGAAGAGTTAACCCCCGTCACGTCCTCTCGAGTTACTAAAGCAAGAGAAAAACTGGGAAAACTAACATTAATTCAATTCTATGATTTATCAACTGATGTCTATGATGAATTACAAAGAAGAATTAATGAAACTCACGAGCAACCAACTCATTTATTACCCAAAGCAAATTATCACCCTAAAAGAAATCAAGCAAGAGAAAAATTAGCTGCTTTACCTTCTTCAAGATTCAAGGACTTAGTTAACGATGTTTATGTAGAAATAGAGAAAAGAGATCCTTCAATCAAGCAATCTATGCAGAAGCCATCTCAATTGATTATCGACAGCAAAAATACTGAAACAAACTCCACGTCAACAAGTAAAAGATCAACTACTCAATCTCAGCAGAAGACTCCAACTGACGAGACTAATAATTTAAAATCCCCAACAAATGAATCTCCTTCTCAACGTGAAATTAAAAGTACAACTGTTGTTCCTCAAAAGGCAGAACTGACTTGGTCAAGTGATGAAGAAGAATATGAAAAAGATAATTCGAAGCCTAAACAATTACGAGCCATAGATACTCCTAAAAGTGATTATTCTCCAGTCAAATTAGGCAGTCTAGGTGCATCTGGGATTTCTAGTCTTGAAACTAAGAATGTAACTTCTCCTACTTCTAGATCAATAATTTCGGCTCATGGTACAGGTACTTCAAATAATAATTCACCTATTGCTAAAAAGTTTGGCCATTCTCATAATAAAAGTTTGTCCTCGCAATTATCCGGAAATCGTTTATCAACTTACAGAGATAAAGACAAAGATATTCAATTATTAATTGAAGAAAGTCAAAAAATGGATGCTAAAATTAGTTCTCTGCAAAGTGAATTGAAATTTATATCTCAACAAAATGGTGAACTAAAAAGTCAAAAAGATTCATTACAATCTGAGAATGAAGGTTTAAGATATGAAGTTAAGCAAATGGATGAAATTTCAAATGAACTAGGTAGATTAAGAGCTGAAAACCTCAAAATGTTAGAGCAGAAAAAAAACCATAATTCTAATATGGAGTCTCTGCAAGAAGATTCCGATAAACTTGTTGAGCTTGAACATAAATATGATACTCTGCAAGATAAATATCTAGATGACACTCAAAGAATGATGAGAGGAAATGAGAAATTGTCTGCTGAATTAGAAACATTGATGAAAGACTTCAATGATTTGAAAGAAATTAACGAGAATAAAACAAACGAAATTGCAAGATTACATCAAGATGGTCATGAAAAATTTACTGAATCTCGTTCTATCAATAAAAATTCGGAAAAAGATTTACTTGTTATTACACGTGCCCATGATCAATTAAAAGCAGAAGTGGATTCATTGAAGAGAGTCAATAACAACTTAAGCAGTGAACACGATGAGTTAAGAAGTACTCACAATGAATTATCAAATGACCATCATAAAATTCAAAAATCATATGAAAATTTGAAAGAAGAATATTCTGCTTTACAGTCTACTCATACCGAATTAATCCAAGAGCATATGAAATTAAAGGATGACAGTATCAAATTGAAAGATCAGATTTTTAAGTTGACGGACTTACAAGATAGTTTGAAAAATGAAAATGAATTGTTGAAGGAATCCGTTGAAGCCTTCAAAGATAATCAAAGAAATTTGAAAGATAATCATATTTCATTAAAAACAGATTCGATTGACAGATCATTTGACAATAACAATAACAATAATAACAATAACTATTTAGGATCTTCTGTTAATTTGGATGGAAATATAGGGGTTCTTCCAAGAAATGGCTTTGAACCTCCGTTGTCTACTGTTGGTGCGACGACTGTAATGTCACTTAGGTCTGTCAGCATTGCTGATTCTACTCAAAATGAAAAAGAATTATCTATGTGGCAAAGCAGATTTGAAAAGGCTAGAAGTGCTCAAGTGTTCCATCATTTGTCAGAAAATATTCCAAATGATCCAAATTATAATGCTTATGCTTCATCATCTGGGTTGGTTAGTGTCACCACTGTTTCAGAATTTTATGCTGCTGTTGAGACTTTCCTAATGTATATTAATGAAAACGATACTATTGTTAGTACTAAAGTATTGTTCGAAAGAATTGCTGCTGTTATCTTTGCTGCTAAATCAATTGGTCGTCAAGCATATCCTGAAGGAAATGATAATGAATCTAATGTTAATTTACGTAAATTACATAGTGCTGTTTCAAGTGCTTTAAGTAATACTAGATATTATGCTGTTACCAGTGGTATTATTCCTAAACTGCTATTAGATGTTTCAATTAGTGATCTGTATGCTAATGTGGTTGATATTTTACGAGATGCTAAAGTTAATTCAAGAGAGAGTAGTAATAGAAATTCCGTCTCTTCAACTCGTAGTTATAACTACAATAACTCTAGAGATGGTGATATTTCTGCTAATGATCTTAGAAAGTCAATTAATAGTATGTCCACGAATAAAAATCATGGAGTTACCCCAATTTCAATTCCAAAAGCTTCTTCATTTTCTGATGAAGTTGCTTCTGTTAGACCATTAAGAATTACTCAAAGGTTAACAAATCAAGATGAAAATACTTCTTTCAAGTCTCCAAAACCACCAGCTTTATCAAAAGCTACAAGACGTCCAATTAGTCCTGTTGTTGTTTCTATTCCAGGTGCTCATTCGAATCCACACTCTCGTAATCAATCTACTGATCAATATCCACCTGAACTTTCAAAAAGAGAAAGGGAAAGGGATAGAGATGCTTCTATAAGTTCTGTTACACCAAGTAAAACTACTGGCATGTTCAAAGAATCAAATGTTAGTGTTAGTTCTTTAGCATCTAAATTTTCTACAGATTCACCTTCTCCAACTACTCCAACTAAATCTATTGCTACTACTAATGGAGGTACAAATGGAAACCTACTGTCTAATTCACCTCAGGCAAATGTTTTAGCTAGACTGAAACAGTTGGAAAATAATCGTGATGGTGGAGCAGTTAGTAGATCTACTAGTTCCTCTCCAAAGCCAAGAAAGTTGAATAATATTTCTAAAGCTTATGAAATGTTTGAGCCAAAAAAGGGAACCTCTTTACCATTAAAAGATGTTGAAAATATTAATTTGAAGAATACTAAAGGTAAAAGACAATCAATTTCTCCATTAGAAGAAGCCATTCTTTTAAATGCACAAGAGCAGCAAAGGGAAGAAGAAGAGCAATTGAAATTGAAACAAAAAAAACAAGAAGAAGAAGAGAGTTTAAAGGCTTCTAATTTAAATGATCAAAGTTCAACTACTAGTGTTAATAATAATAAATCAGTTACCAGTGGTCAATTTTCTAATGGTATACCTAAAATTTCAAATGAAACAAATTCTAGTATACCAAAACAATCTGATGAATTAACCAATTTAGATGATTCATTCAATAATCAACATTCTACTCCAACTAAAAAATCCATTTCGAATTCATCTTTTCAAGTCCAAGATTCTACTTCAGTTTCAAATCCTATTTTAGATAATTCCCCAATGGTCAAACGTCAAGTTTCTCGTTCTTCTAAACCAAGTGGTGGTTCTAATAATGGAAATGAACATCAGAATGAACTTTCAAATTCATCTAGACCATCCAGTGAAGCATTGGCAGATGATTTTACTCTACAAAGCTCTCCTATTCAAAAGCGCCAAGTTTCAGCTCCAAAAGCTGCTGTAAAGAATATTCAAGTTGAAGAGCCTACTGTTCAAGATTCAAATACAGAACAACATCAATTATTTAATTCTTCAAGATCTGATAATGGTGTTTCAAGTATACAAAATGGATCAATTAATGAAAGTCAAGGTTCAGCACCAAAATCTACTGTTTCGTCAGTTAAACAAGTTTCAAAACAACAGCCACAACAACCTATTTCTAATAGTGGATCAATAAATGAAGTTAATGGAAATGCTAGTAATGGATTAAATAATGGATCTATTACACAACAACAAGTTAATGGACAACAACATTCTGAATCGATAGCTCAAAGTCCAGTTAAATATCAACCTAATGCTAATGGTGATAATTTACAACCACCACCCTCAGCAACGGCAACAGTAACTACAAGTGGGGTTCCAAGTGCCGGATCAGCATTAAATTATGATGTTGACAGTCAAAAAGAGATTGAAGAACAATATATTTTAGAAAATTTCAATACATTAAATCCAGATAATACATTAAGAGAATTACTTGTTTATTTAGAGCATCAAACTATGGAAGTCATTTCGGCTATTCAATTATTATTAGAGTCGATTAGAGATCCAAAGGCTACAAAAGGATTATTAAGATCAGGAGCCAATGAGATTATTGAAGTTGTTAAACAAATGGCTATTGGTACAACAACATTAATGAATCAAAGTAGATATGTTGAATCTATGGGACATGCAAAATATGTTGTTGATATTTTGGAAGATTGTTATAGTAGAATGGAAAGTTTATATAATGCTAATGATGGTAAAAAAGATGAAGATTATGCAGAGAAATCATTTAAACAAAGATCTGCTGGTATTGCATTTGATGTTGCAAGAAGTACCAAAGAATTAGTGAAGACTGTTGAAGAAGCAAGTTTAAGGGATGAAATTGCTGTTATTGATTCTAGACTGAATCCTGGTGGTTCGACTATGCAATAAAAAAAACATAATATGCATTAATTTTTATTAATTTTTTTGCTTTAATTTTTCAAATTTTCTGTTTTTTTATTTTTTATTTCAAATTGACACATATTTCAAAAATTCTATTAATTCTTTCATATATCCCTTTCATATTTTTGTGTATTTATATTTGCTTTCTTTCTTTCATGTGGTTTAATCAAAAAAATGTTTTTTTATTTTTTAAAATTAAGTAAATGAAAAAAAAAGTGTAACTAAAAATATAACGTGATGAGAATAAATATGCAAGTTTATAATATATATACTATAGAAAAGAGAAGAAAGACATGTATGTATGTATATGGATATGTAAGTACGTCATGGTATCAGGTGTACAAAAAGAGAACCAGAATAGATTCATGATTAAGGTTTGGGTTTAAAATTTAGATATAAGATTTAGAAATAGGGACAGGGAAGGGACAAGTACATGAAGACAGGAAGAAACAACACAGATACAGGTACAGATACAGATACAGGGACAATTAAATAGTTAAGTCAAGAAATATAGTGGCGTGGTTAAAGTTTTAGTATATCTTCAAAAATAACGACTAACAAATGAATGAATGAATGAATGAATGAATGAATGAATGAATGAATAAAGGAATGAACGAATGAACGAATGTACGAATGTACGAATTAAGTGGTTTTAATTTAAAGGTGATTATTGAAAAATTATGGTGGAAATAGTAGTACAGTCAAGTCACATGGGATCAAATATTCCGGATATTTTAATTGTTTTGTTCGGAAATAGCACATACATTTACATTTATATCTGTAAATTATAATGGATTATTATGGATGATAGATGAGTGAACAGAAAGATCAACTAGCTAATAATCAACGCACGGTGATCTCAATAGGATGCTAAATTGGGAGAATCAATGTAATAGAAAATCTCATCAAAGGAGATTGAAAAGAAAGGAGTTAATAGAGATGAGACAGAGATGGCGTTGCGGATTCACTGCCTGAGAGTTGGGGAAACAATAAGTTTTGATAAAGTGATTTAGTATTTTAGGATTTAAGTATTTTACGGGGGAGAATCAGTCATTTATTGTGGAGAAAAAAAGAAGAATAGAAGGATAAAATGATGAGCAAGAGGATGAGCAGGAGCTAATATTGAGTCTTATTTAATAGGGGCGTATATTATTTACATGTTTATTAAATTAGATGTGTTTCATCACCAAAGTTTAAGTTATTATAGAAAATACAATCAAGAAAAGAACCGATGACTTACCGAATTAAAATTAAACTTGAATGTTCAAATAAAAATGAATAGTTTTTGAAATTTGAAACCATTTAGTTATTTTAGTTATAAATAAACAATTGATCTAACCTGTTTTGTTGTTATTCTTTTGCATTTAAACGTATATTTAAGAAGTAATACCTACCTTTATTTTTTTCCAGAAACAAATTAAAATAAATTAAAATATAAATATTTATATAGTACCTAATCTAGTGATATAATAAAACGAATCTTGTCTGTATCTTTTTGAGTATTATTTAATTAAAACTGAACTGAAACAATATAATCAAAACCAATAACACTCCACTATCACTGGTGCAGAGAATCGGAGAAGAACAGGAGAAGAACGAACACTCGGATCGGAGCAGAAAGTGCCAGTAGGGGATAGTGAGATTCTTCGCCGCGAGATCGGAGCAGACCACGTCCGACCGGCACAGGACGGCACAAAACGGCACAGGGGCCATGCACAGGGGGCGCATGTGTGCGGCTTCTAGTAAGCTGGTGTGGCGCTGTGGCGTAGGAATGGGAATATATGGGCGACTTTTTGGGGTTTAGGCTGTACTGGATTGGACTGGAGGGAACTGAGATGGGGAAATTTAGGTTAGAGTTTAAGTTAGAGTTAGAGTTAGAGTCAAAGTAGAATTGAATTGAATTGAATTGAATTGAACAAGATGAAAGATGTAAAACAAACTGGTTTATTGGTGGTATCTTATCTTTTATTATGACCATCTAATATCCAAAACCGCCTCAGCGCCTTTCCCACGCCCACCAGCGGCTCGTTAGTTTTTACTACTTTCTAATCTCTAGTGCCTACTGTCTGCTTTCTACTTTCTACTTTCTACATTTTGAACCATACATTTAACTACTCCAACTTGACATCCCGCCTATCCCCGTGTCTCGGATCACCTACCCAAAGGGGCTGAGAGGAACACAAGGCTCAAAACTTTTGGGGATTAAATAGGAATTGTAATAAGCCTCACGAATCTCCAGACAGCAGCCAAAATTACAAAAAAAAAAACCCAAACCCAAAACTAAAACTAAAACTAAAACTAAAACTAAAACAAAAACCAGAACCAGAACAAACACAAGAATTATATCTACAACCAAGTGTTTCCCTTTTTCCCCCTTCTTCCCTGCAAAAACAAAACATCCAGATCCCACTTTATCTTCTCCAATCTCTTCTCATTTCAACCCCATTTATATTAGTCTTAGATCTTAATTCTCTTTAAGCAATCTTAACATAATAAAAATAAAAGGATCGATTTTCATTTTAATTGAGCTCCCTCGTCCTATTTTCATAATTCAGTCAACTACATTTTGCCCTCCAAAGACTTCAAAGTCTTCTAATTACACACAGCTCATTTACAGAGACTCTTTTAGTTCTGCTACGGGTATGTCGAAGACTGAACTACCTCCCATTAAAAACTTATTCCCACCGATAAGCCCAAACTCATCGCCTCAGAGTTCAAATCCATCTGGATCAGGTGGTAACTCAAATTCAAATAGTGCAAAAAATAATAACAATAACAATAACAATAACAACAACATAAATACAAACACTAACATTATGTTGGCACCTAATGATTCAATAACTTCAAGAACTTCAAGTTTTGCCTTCCATCAAATTCCTACAACAATTCAGTCAAATACAATTGCAAACTCAACACAAAACAACAACTCATTAGGTACGGCCATACAGGTAACGGGCAATAATTCTCAACAACAACAACAATTTCAAAGGTCTTACAGTCAACCAATTAATCTTTACTCTTCAAGAAGACCTTCTTCAATTAGTGGCCCAAGTCCTCTGTCTCAACAATCAACACCAACACCTTTACAACAAAAACAACAATTACCTTTACCTTTAATTAAAGATTTGAACTTTGAATTAGATAATTTAACAAGAATTACTTTAAATATAGATAATTATTTTAAATTGAATAATAGCCTTAAAAATGTTCCTTTGGATGTTATTAGAAATGGATTTGATCAATTAAAATCTTTAGAACAAGTTTATCAATCTTGGCTTAAATTCAAAGAATTTGAAGATTATGAATGTCGTAGGATGAGTGTTAGTTCAATTGATCGCCGTCAATTGTCTATATCTCAAATACAACAATCTGATGTTACTCCAGTGATACAACAACAACAACAAGGTTTAGATCATCATAATTCCTTTGTGCTGCCATCAGACCAACATATGGAACAACAAAAGCAACAGAGACATATGCATCAACATTCAGTATCTTATCCTTCTGCTATTGCAACAAATCCACCATATAATGCTAGCTCTAATTTACAAACTAGAAAGAATGAATTACAAGGTCAAATTAATCAAATACAAAATATGGAAGAGCAGGCTGCTAGAACTTTAACATCATTAACTGATATTCCGACTAAAAGAAGATCATCAGTTCTTATAAAAGATGAAATGATAAATTTAAATCATCAATCAGGTTCTAATGTTAGTGTTCCAGTTTATTCTCCTCCAGTTTCTCCTAAAACAGGTGCAAAAAAATTGAAAATTTCTCCAAATAATAAAGTTAATAGTACTCCAATCAATGTACCAAGTCTCACTAACCAATCAACTAATAATAATAATAATAATAATAATAATAATAATAATAATAATAATGGATATGATGCATTACTTCGACGTCAATCAGATACAAGTATTTTAGCTGGATTAGGATTAGCTATAAATTCAGTGAATGGCCCTCCTCCACAAATAGGGATTCATTCAAGTCAACAGCAACAGCAGCAGCAACAGCAACAACATCAGCAACAACAGCAGCAACAACAGCAACAGCAACAGCAACAACAGCAGCAGCAACAGCAGCAGCAACAACAACAACAACCTCATGGTCAACCTTTTGGATTAAATTATATGGTTCAACCAACATTTGATCCTAATGGGTTAGCTGGATCAAATCAGTATGGAAATGGTTTAATGGCTGGACAATCAGCACCTAATAATTCTGGATATAATATGGGTGGCCCTCCAGGTTTATTTATTGATAATGAATGCTTACATTGTCAATCAAAAGAAACTCCAGAATGGAGAAGAGGACCAGAAGGAGAAAGAACTTTATGTAATGCTTGTGGATTATTTTATGCTAAATTGTGTAAGAAATATGGGGATTTAAAAGCTAAAGAAATTATGAGAATTCGAAAGCTAAGGGGTAGTGAAACTGATAGAAGAGTTTCAATTAGTTAATTGAACTGTCATTACTTAAATCAATTTAGAAATTAATTAATAGCACTGAACAATTTACAGTAAAAGAAAAAAGTTTAGAGATTTTAAAAGATTATTTATTTATTATTCACGATATAGGGAAAGAAAAACAAAAAGTCCATATAATTTTATTTATTTCAATTAATCAATATTTACATTGTTAGATATTAAAGCTTATTTAAACAGGTTAAGGTTGAGAAAAAAAAAAGAAGGTAGTTGTTAGTTAATATAGTTTTATTTGGGGGGTGGGGGCCTTTTTTTAATATCTAATTCATTGAAGTTAATTTTTTCTTTAGGTCATTATTTTTTAAAGCTTTTATATTTTTATGTTTCTTTATTTGTTTAAATTCAAAAAATTACTTCTCTGTACTTTAATCTATTTTTCTTTATTTATTTATTTTCAATTTAATCTTTTTCATTTTTCATTTTTCAATTTTCAATTTTCAATTTCAAAAATCTATATGTTTACAAAATCCATGCACTATTGTCATAACTAGTTTTTATTTATATTTTTTATTTTTTGTTTTACTTTTACTTTTACTTTTACTTTATATTTTATTTTATTAATTTGATTTTTGTTTTTGTTTTTGTTTTTGTTTTTCCATTATTTGTTGCTTTGGTTTTAATCTTATTTCTAAAAAAAAATCTATGATGTTTTCAATTGTTTTTTATAACTTTAATTTGCTTTTTTCAGTTTATCTTATTTTATTTTTTATGTTTATATTTCCGATTGCATTATACTTTAGTAATTGTTATTTTGTTTTGTTCAATTCAGTTTTGAAGTAAAAATATATAATAATTTATATTATATAGTTATATGAAAAAAGAGAGTCGTAGAAGGAAATGGAGAGATGGGAAGTAGTATTAAAATACTAAAATATTAAAATAATTTGACTTCATATAAAACAAATGGCTCATAATCTTGATCAACTAAAGCAGCATATTCATTCAATGAATTATCTTTAACAATTTTACCGTTTTTATCAGTAGCAAAAGCACTACCAGCTAAATAACCGAATTTTGAAATCAATTCATCTTTTGATTTATTAATTGATTTTTCAGAAAATTGTAAAATCTTAATTAATAAAGTATTAAAATCTGGTGGTAAACCATATCTTAAAACAGATTCAACAAAAGTTCTTAATAATTTAATATGTAACCAAGAAGAAACAATTTCCGAATAAGCTTCTTTTGATAATCTAATTAAATCATTTTTTAAATTTGATTCTTCTTTTATTGCATTTTGATATTCATTTTTCAATTCAATTATTGTTTCTTCAGAATATTCAAAATCTCTAGGAATCCATTTTTCTTCTCTTGCAGAATTTAAAAAATTAGATTGATATTTTTTGAATAAGGAAACTGTATATAAATTAAATTCAGCATCACTTGCAATTAATTTTGCACTTCTTGGAATAACAAATTCAGTTAAAGTTTCATAAGAATTTAAAAAATTTTCTTTCAATGATTTTGGAACAGCTAATAAAACAGTTGTTAAATGTTCAGAATTTAATATAAAATCATCAGCTTTGACTATATCATGTAATGATTTAATTGATAAATCACCAGTTTGTTTTCTTTGAGCAGCAGATAAATTTGATTTAGCAGCATTATAATTATTATAAGAAGATTTTAAATCAGTATCTATAGTTAAAGCTTCATTTGTAATTAATTTAATTAAATCTTCAACGGATTTATCTAATCTATATCTTGAAGTATTCCAATTAAAAGATTCAAAATATTGATCAATAGATTTACCATCAATTTTTTGTATTTTATTATTTGAATTCTTTAAATTATTTGATGAATTATTTGAAATTGTTGAATTTATAATTTCCAAAGTTTTTAAAACTGAGGTTTCTAATTGTTGATCATATTTAGATAATTCTTCACTTGTTAAAATCAATGAATCCAAAGTACCAACTTTAAATTTTGGTAATTCAAAATCAAAAATTTGATTATTACCACCATTAATAGATCTTTCTAACCAACGAGTAGTTGTTTCTTTATCATCAGTTGACGCTTTTGGTAAAGAAATGAGAAGGTAATCAGCAATTGGGGAGCTCATTGTCTCTATTAGAATTGGAATGGATTGAATTGTAGGGTTTGAATTGAAGGAACCAGTGATTGTGAAGTTGTTTCTAATGAATTTGGATAATTTGGCTGCTTAAAAAACAGCGTGGCAGAATTCCGCGTGTCAATTGTTTATCCATTATCTATTATCTATTTACTATACAATAAATACTAAATATACAATAAATTACTCTTCGATTTCCATTGATCGATCAGAATTATAATCCAAATCATCTTGTAATTCAGGTTGCTGAGTTTGTATTTCATTTCCATTTTGATTTGCATTTTGATTTCCATTTTGATCGGCTAATGGCTCTTTTATAGAATCTTGATTTATTTCCTCTTCAATCAATTCATTCGATGCTTGTTCAATTTCATCGTCATAAACTTCATCTTCAATCTCTATATCATTATCAATTTCATTATCAATTTCATCATCAATCTCATTATCAATCTCACTCTCAATTTCACTCTCACTCTCACTTTCACTTGTTTCTTCTTGTTTCTCATTTTGTAAAGTATTTTGAACATTTATTAAATTCTCTTTAAATGAACCTATATCTTGTTTAACAAATTTCTTTAAATCATTTAAATTTTTTTCCCATTTAGTTTTCATAAACTGTAAATTGTTAACTTTATTTTCGTAATATTTAACATTTTGAATTAATTTAAATTTAATCATATCATTATTTTTTAATTTTAGCTTTAAATTATTTATATCTTGTTCAGTGAATTGAAATTCAATGACATCTTTATTATCAATATCATTATTAATTATCGATTTTTTTAAATCTTGTTTTGATTTTGATAATTTTGAAAAAATAACTTCATCATTTTCATTAGTGTTTGTACTTGTTTTTGTAATTGAATCCAAAAATTTAAATTCTGGGATTTCTTTTAATAATTGATTCAATTCTTTAAATGAATTCTCATTATTCATTAATTCAGTTTGGTAAATAATATATTGTTTTTTATTAAATTTTTTAACAGTATTAAACGAACCAATCTTTGATTTAAATCTATCATCTAAATTGTTGATTTCGTTCTTCCATTCATGTCTTGTTGTAGTTAATGGAATGGTATCTAATATCATTGCTTTTCTAGATGATTCCAGGCTTTTTAAATCAAATTCTTTCGATTCTTGTTGTTTTATTGAATTTTTTTTAATTTCTGATACAAGTTCCAATAGTTCAAACGTTTTATCATATGATTCATTCAATGAATTTTTATAAGAAACTAGTTTCTCTTCTCCTATATCTTTAGACATGTTTAATTGTTTGATTATATCAAGTGGATGATAAGAGATAGGAGATAAGAGAGTTTTCATGAAAATAAGTTGTTTTAGTTTCAAAAACAAAAAATCATATTCGCATTTATTTCTATTTTCCATTTCCATTTTCATTTCCATTCCCAATTACTTCCAATTTTTTACTCAAATACAATGAAAGAATTACAAGGTTTAACTTATCCTAAAGCAGTTGTATTTGATTTAGATTATACTTTGTGGCGTATGTATTGTATTAAATTCAAATTAGTAGGTTTTTTACTAACAATAAATACTTTACTCTAAGCTTGTTGGTGTGATACACATATTAGAGAGCCAGTTTCTAAAATAAATGAAAATAAAGTTATTGATAAAAATGATTATATATTAACGATTTATAAAGATGTTAAACCAATATTAAAACATTTACATGAAAATCAAGTACTGATATTTACAGCATCAAGAACATCAGCACCAAATTTAGCTAAAAAACTAATTAATTTTTTTGAAATTTCACATTTTATAAAAGATTCAGAATGGGGGATTAATTCAAAGAAAAATCATTTAAAAAAAATATCAGATAATTATAATATTGAATTAAATGAAATGATTTTATTTGATGATGAATATAGAAATATTGATGTTGTTAAAATTGGAGCTAGTTTTGTTCATTTACCTGAAGAAGAATTAACTTGGGATCATTTTAAAAATGGGTTAAGAAAGTGGAATGATGAAAAAAGATAGGTATTTATATATTAAATAAGAAGAAATGATTAAGGATAAGAAAATATTCAATTAGAAGTAGTATAACCTGTATACATACATATATCTATTTAAAGAAAACAGTAATCCTATTCAACTGAAATACTGATACACTGATTTGTATAAAAAGAGCCAAAATAGAGTGAAAAAAAAAAAAGAGAGAGAAATAAAAGAGAAAAGAGAAAAGAAAGATAAACTATTGATGAAATAATTGTGTAACTAAAGCAATTAAATCAGTAGTTGAAGCATTTTCAGGAACACTAACTTGTCTTTCTTCTAGAAAAGCTTTTAATTCATCCACAGACCATTCTTCCACTTTTCTATCAGGAATTACAACAGTTGAATCTGATAATGAAGGTGGAGGAGTTGTTTTTGGTTTAGTTGATAAGAAAGATGGTTTCAAATGTGGATAAGTTTTAAAAAGTAGAGCAGCAGCACCAACAATAGCTATAGCTGAAATGGCTGCGATAGAAGTGACTTTCTTTTGTTTTGGAGACACCATGATTAATTAAAGAGTATATGATAAACTAAAAGAAATAAAAGAAGAACAATTGAATAAAACACCATTTGGTCTTTTGGTCTTTTGAAAATCAAAAAAATCAGAAAAAGAATTTAAACGCGAAAAATGGGAAAAGTGGGTGAACCTGCTCTTTTTGGCAATTTTAAAGAATAATAGGATTTACGAGAAATACATAAGTTGTTTGAGTGATTCAAACTCTTCTGAATAATTAGGATAATGTTGTCTTAAAAATTCACTGATTTCATCTAATTTAACAGTTTCAATTGATTTTTTTTCATTAAAACCTAATAATGATTTCATTGAATTAACTAATGATTCAAAAGAAGATTCTTCAATCGATTCAAGTTTATGTAATTCGTGTAATTCTTTTAATTCATCATCTCCTAATTTAATATGAATGGTTCTTCTTTGAGGATCAAATTCAATGATAGTATTACCATCATTTCTTTCACCATCATGATAATTAAAAAGTCTCATTTTATCAGAATTAACATTTGGATTATTTCCTGCACCATGCAAAACAATAACATGATCATGATCATTATGACGAAGATTATGATAATGTAATGAACTTCCTTCTTTTTTCTTATCATCATCAAATGAAGTTGCATTGAAGTATTCATCCAAAGGTATATTGCCAATATAAGCTCTATCGCCAAATCCACCAACCATATAAATCTCCTCAATTTCGAATTTGGCCCAATGAGAAGAATGAACAGGTCCACCAGGGAACCAAGCAGTTGATTCTTTATGTCTACTGGCAAAACAAGCTTGAACGCCAATGGTTGGATCAAATTTAACAAAATGACCTTTAAAATTAACTCTTGGAGATCCAGCAGTTGATCTAACGATACCACCTTTATAATGAGGATCAACTTTATCATTATATTGATGATCACCAACTCTGATTGATAGAGAAGCTTTGGAACCTTGTTCAATATTTTTATTTGATGATGAAATATCAATTATTAACATGATTGGTGTACCATCATTATTACAATCTGCGTAATATTCTACAAATGAAACTGGGAATCCTGAATTTTGATCAATTGTATTTAAATTAACCATTGATTCTCTTTGAACTAATGTTCTAGCAACTTTAGCTGCTGTTTTAACGTCATGATATCCAGACTCTAATGATTTATCATGAAACTTCATTGGGGATTGGTGGGTTCCCAGGTTTCCTGGTAAAACTGCTGGTAAACCATTTGAACCAGTCGCTAACAAAAGAATTATAGAATTGATTATGTTTAACTTCATAATTAGTATACTGAGGAATGAATGGTATTGAATGAAATTAAACGTAAAAGCGGAAAGATAAAAGATAAAGGATAATAGGCAAAAGGATTAAAAGGATAAAAATAACAAAAATAACAAAAAAAAAAATAGTCGCTTCATTTATCGGAAATTGATTTTATACAACCGTTTTCTAAAACAGAAATAGAGCAGAATTCCCCTTTACAACATTACTACTAAATAGAATATCTGATCAACTTCTTTAAATCATCAACAGCTTGAAGTAAAGAATCAGCACTAACAAATTCATTATCACCATGAGCAACAGTAATCGAACCAGGACCATATAAATATCTTTTATAACCAGTATTTTTTAAATTTGGAATATCAGTTGAATATTTAGCAATAACTGTATCAAATCCATTAACATTATAGTTTAAAAAAGTTGGATTAGCTTTTTGTAATATTTCAAATTGTAAATCACATTTTTCATTCTCAATATATTTATTTAAAATTGAATTAATTTTTTCATCAATTATATCATAATTAACTGATGTTCTCATTAATATTGTACAATTTGAATATGGTGAAATAACATTAGCAGCAGTACCACCATTGATTAAACCAACATTAATTGTAGTATCACCTAATAAATTATCAACTGGCCAATCAATCGTTGATAATTCATACATAATTTTAATTAATTCATTATTTGCATCAATACCTAATTCAGGATAACCAGAATGAGATGATTTACCAATTAAATTTAAATTAAAATAATAGATACCTTTATGACCAACAGCTAATTTATTTTCAGTTGGTTCACCAAAAATAACTGTATTCCAATTAATTTTTAAATTATCAATTAAATAATCACTTGAATCACGCATACCAATACCACCAATTTCTTCACTATGAACAAATAACATTGATAAATCTTGTCTCTGTATTTCACCAGATTCAATTAATTCTAAAACTGATATAATTTGAGTTGCAATTGAACCTTTTGCATCATTTGAGCCTCGACCATAAATTTCATCATTATTTTTAATTGAATATTTAATAAATGGTGGTACAGTATCAAAATGTGAAGTTAATAAGATTTTTGATGAATTTAATTTATCGTTATAAATATATAAATTATTACAACCGTTTTCACTTGGAATTAACTGAATTTTGAAATTATATTTTTTTAAGTAAGATTGTAGATAATTTGAAATTTGAAATTCATTTTGAGAAATTGATTGAATTTCAATTAAATTTTTATGTAAATCAAACAATCTTGGATTTTTATAATAGCTTGATGGTAATTGAGGGGAAGGAGAAGGAGGAGGAGAAGGAGGAGGAAAAGTTGATAATTCAGTATTGGTACTAGTAGTATCAGTATCAGTATCAGTATCGGTATCAGTATTTAGTCTAAAATTCAAGTTGAAATTGTTATTTATATTTAAATTAAACTCATATGGATTTGGCAAAGCAGCAGCATTAACAAGAATTAATAATAAAGAGTAGTAATAGTACTTGAATAGCATGATGGATGATATATATAGTGTATACTATAGATAAAGTAACGTAAAGTAAAGTACTTATCTTATTTAAATAGTGTGTACCTCCAAAATTATCGCTATTTAAAAAAATTTATGATAAAACTAGAACTAGAATAGAACTAACTTCTTTCAATATCGTACCATATATACATCTATATACATCTAATCAATCTAAATTGTAAATATGTCTCTCTCTCACCCACTTATCGTCGATGGTTGGTTTAGAGAAATTTCAAATGAATTCTTCCCAGGACAAGGATTCATGATTAAAGTTGAAAAAATCTTACATTGTGAAAAATCTGAATTTCAAGATATTTTAGTTTTTAAATCAAGTAATTTTGGTAATGTTTTAGTTTTAGATGGTATAATTCAAGTTACAGAAAGAGATGAATTTGCATATCAAGAAATGATTACTCATATACCAATTTTTTCACATCCAAATCCTAAAAAAGTTTTAGTTATTGGTGGTGGAGATGGTGGAGTTGTTCGTGAAGTTTTAAAACATCAAGACATTGAAAAAGTTACATTAGTTGAAATCGATGATTTAGTTATCAAATTATCAAAGAAATATTTACCTAAAATGTCAATTGGATTAGATGATAAAAGAGTTGAAATTAAATTAATGGATGGATTTAAATATTTAGCAGATTTAAAAAATTTAAATGAACAAGATAAATATGATGTTATTATAACAGATTCAAGTGATCCAGATGGACCAGCAGAAGCATTCTTTGAGGAGAATTATTTCGAATTATTAAATAATGCTTTAAATTCAAATGGAGTTGTAATTTCAATGGCTTCAGAAAATATTTGGTTGAATATTAATAATTTAAATAAATTAAGAAAAATTTGTGAAAGAGTTTTCCCAGTTGTTAAATCATGTTATGTTACAATGCCATCATATACATCAGGACAAATTTCATTAATGTGTTGTTCAAAAAATAAGTTAATTGAATTAAATAAACCAATTAGAAAGGTTACAAAAGATGAGGAAATTAAATTATTCAAATATTATAATAGTAGTATACATGAAGCTAGTTTTATTTTACCAACATGGGCAAATGAAATTATTTATAAAAATTGAAATATATCATCAATTGCATTACCTGATTTCTTTAATTTCTTTAATTTCTTCTTCTTTTTATCATGTTTATTTTGTTTTTGGTTTTGTTTATCTTTATCTTTAAAATCATTGCCACCAATGATTTTTTGTAAATTTATATCATTATTAGTAATAACTTGACCCAAATCTTCTATTTCATCATTTTTAGTATCATTATCAATATCAATATTATTCTTATCAATTATAGGCATTTTATCACTGTAATTAATCAAAATTGAATAAATTTTTGATATTAAGCCAATTAAAACAAAACCTAAATTAATAAACTGGCCTAATTCAATAATTGAATAAAATTTAATATAACAAACTGGAATTAATTTAACTAAATAATTAATTATATTATTAATATATACTTGTTTTTTATTGTCATGTATCAATATTATTAATAATCTTAATCTTCTATGTAATATATTAAAATTTGACCACCAATGACTTGATTTAAATTGATTACAATTTCTATGATAAATTAAATGTAATATTTGAAATTCTGTTGTTAATTTATTTAAATCTTGTTTATCCATATTATAGTTGTTATTCAGTATAGTAGTTAGTTATAGTTAATATAGTATAGTTTATGAAAGAAAATTAAAAAAATAAAAATCAACACTGAAAAATAAAAATAAATCGTCTGCTCTTTAAAAGTCGATCGACTTCTCTCTATAAAATTATTCAATCCTCTCCCTTATGATAAAACAACCTTTACCATTACAATTCTCGTATAAATAATTAATTAAAGTTGGTATTAAACATTAAACAAAAAGCTAAATTAATTTAAACCTATAAGATTCATCTAGTATGAAAAAAAAAAGAATCTAAATCCATATCCAAATCCAAATCCAAATCCAAATCCAACAGTAAAACCATTACTTAACATTAAAATAACTTATAATAATAAAGCAGCTAAACCAACAAAACCGGCACCAGCAGCACCGTAGGCAACAGCATTAACTTGAGCACCAGCTTCATAAGAAGAAACTGGAGCTGGAGAAGAAGTAGCAGCAGTGGATGCAGAACCAGCTTGGATTTGACCGTCACCAATTTGAGTAACAACGGCAGCATCAGAAGCAGCGTAAGCAGTTGATAAGAATAAAGCAGTAGCAGCTAAGACAGAAGATGTGAATTGCATTTTTAATTAATAATAGATAAGCGAAAGTAGACTAAAAGTAGTTTAAAGAAAGAGGAAGAAAAAGAGAGAATGAAAAGATAAGTTAAATTGAATGGGAAATGTTGAGTTTAAATAGTTTTTTTTTCAGTGGGGTGGTTTGAGTATTTATTTTTCAGATTACTGTGGTTGCCTAGTAATTGGTAAATAGTGTAAATGGAATGGAATGGTAAAAGGGTAAAGAAAAGATGAATCTAGAACCCGCCTAAGCCGTTTGAGGAAGTCTGGTTTGCCTATTGTAGACTGTTTATTACTATTACTTACTGTTATTATTACTATTAATGTCAGTATTATTGCTATATACTGTTATTACTATTGTTTAATGTATCTATAACTATTTATTACTAATTGTGTTGTTTTTTTTTTTTTTCTTGTTTCAAATTAGAATTTGGAATTTGGAAAAAAGTGGGGATAAGAATGGTGACTGTGGCTGATGTGGCTGATGTGGCTGATGGCCCGGATTTCCCGGCTTTTTTCCCCTGCATGTTTCTTTGTTTGTGGTTGGGGAACGCACGCCACATTTTGATTGGCCGGCTGGGCAACTTGAAACTTCTTTTGATTTCCATTTCTATTACGTAAAAGAACAAAAGTGGCACAGCAAATAAGTGGCACAGCAAATGAACCAAGTAGACGCGTCTATCGTCTTGAAATTGAAATCTTAAAAAGAGGCACTATCTTATAGTATAGGATAGGATATATTATAATAGGATATAATGTAATATAATACTAATACATTATAATACCTATAATACCTAAATCTTCTTTTAAACACTATGACAGATTATCAAAGTATATCTGTTAGAAAAAGAAGTGGTACCCATCAATCAATAGGAGATAATAACAATAATGATGATGGTACAACTACAACTACTTCAAATCATAGTATTGATTCAATAATTGAAACAGCAAGAAAAGTTGATTTATCAAATTCAAAACGACCTAAAATTCCTGAATTTGAAAGTATGAGGACTAGAAGTAGTACATTAGCTTCAAATTATACAACAACTGGAATTTCAACAAATTCAAATTATAGTTCTTCAATTAATGATTCAGAATTAAATGGAAATTTAAATGATACTTCAATTAATAATACAAGTCCAACTTGGATTTTAGCAGAAATTTTACATTCATTAGGTGATAAAGATTTACCATGTGAAATTTTAATTCAAAAATCAAATGAGTTGGTTTCTTTATTACAAGAAAATAATGATTTGAAAAAAGATTTAGTTTTACAATCAATTATACATAAAATTCAACATTTATTATTAAATTCAGATTCAATTGTAATTGGATGTGGATTTCGTATTTTACGTTATTTATTAATTGATATAAATTCATTAATATTATTTAATAAATTAAATTTAGATTTATTTATTGTTCATTCATTAGGTCAATCAATTGATAATATTATTGAAAGAGAAGAATCACTTCGATTATTAAGAGTTTTTTTAGAAATTGATAATGGGATTTCAATTTTAAATTTAAGTTGTGTTAGATCAATTATTTCAATTATTGAAAATTCTGATGATCCATTAAGAATTCCTGCAATTGAAACTTTATGTGAAATTTCAATTTTAAATACTGAATTATCATATAAATGTAATGGTATGAGAGTTTTAATTCAATACATTTTGGATAATTCAACTGCAAGTTTAATATCTCTATGTACTTTAACGATTGTTAAAATGCTTGAAATTCCAACTTCAAGATTTTATTTATTAAATGATAAAATAATTGAAATGTTAGTTTCTCCATTTATGGCAATTGTTCATATTAGAGTTGAAAAATTACAATCAATTGCATTTATTATAATTTCATTATTAAAAACTTGGTCAGGTTTATTTTCATTTTCACAAAATAATTTTTTATGCTTAAAACAATTAATTAATTGTTTAACATTTGATTCAATTCCAATTAGAGGTATTTTAATTCAAATGTTTTTGGATTTATTTAGAATTAGATCAATACCTTGGATTCATAAAAGAAATGATTATAATTCAAAAATTATCATAATGAAAGATCCAATAATTAATAATATTCATCAAACAAAATTTAAAATTAAAAATAAATTTAATAATAATAATAATAATTTAATTGAAAAAGAAAATCAAATAATTAATCATTATACTGCACTTTTATTAAATATTTTTTTAAATTGTAATATCATACCAATTTTACATGAAATTTTTTTAAAAACTGATTCAAAACAATCAAAAAGAATTGTTTTATTAATTTCTGAAATTAATTATTTACAATCATATTTATTACCAAAGCAATTATATAAAGATTTTGCTCCATCATTTCAATTAAATAAATTAATTTGTAATAATTTAAAAAAAAATCATAATTTATCATTATTACCAATATCAAATTTAAAAATAACAAATCAAACAATTAAAAATAAATATTTATTTAATATTGATGATTTTGAACTTAAAAATTATGTTTTAAATACAAATGCATTAACAACAAAAGAAGTTAGTAAATGGGATTGGAAATTAATAATTGATTTAATGCAAGGTCCATTAAGAAATCCAAAAAAATTAGAAGAAATCAATAAAACAACAAAATTTTATAAAAGATTGATGTCATTTTATAGACCATTTAAATATAGATTTTCAAGATTAAAAAATTCAAAATCAAATCAAATTTATATTAGAGCAGGTGTTGAAATTTTTAAAAATTTATTATCAAGTTCAGAAGGTATTAAAGTTTTAAATGAAAATAAAATTGTACCACAAATTGGTGAATGTTTAGCACAAATTGATCCATTTAGTGGAATTACTGCAATCAATCCATTATTTTCAAAATATCAATTAGATATCAATTTAAGTAGTGCATTCATTACATTTTTAGGAGTTTTATCAGATGATAAAAATGGTATTAAAATAATGGAACAATGGTGGATATTTGATATGTTATATCATATAACTGATTATAAAACAAAGAGAGATGATTTAGTTAAATTAATTATAACTGAAATGAAATTTAAATTATCAGGTCATTTAAGAATTATATTAGAAAAAGTTGCAAGTACTGGTAGTCAATCAAGTAGATTATTAGCAACAAAATCATTAGGTTCATTACTCGATATTGAAGAATGTGAAGAATTTGCATGTAAAACATTATTAAATCAATTATCAGATCCAGATAAAAAAGTTAGAGATTTATCAGTTGATTATTTAACAAAATATGTTGAAGAAAGTAATTTAAATGTTTCAAAATTAATAAATTGTAAACCATTATTAAAAAATTTAAAATCAGAAAAAGGTTCAGGTTCACCACCATTAATCTTAAAAATGTTAGCAACAGAATCAGGATTCCATTATTTACATTCACAATTAGAATTAGTTGATCTGGAAATGGAAAATTGGTTAAATTATAAAAATAAAGAATATTCAAGAGAAATTGAATCATTTATTGGAAGAAAATTAATGAATTTTTTCAATGATAATAATGATAATGAAGATAATAAAGATAATTTAAATATGCCATCACATTTTTTTGGTGAATTGGTTAAAACTGATGAAGGTATGACATTATTAAAATCAACTGAAATTTTTAATCAATTTACAAAAGTAATTGAATCATATGTTTTTTTAATTGAAAATAATGAAGAAATAAATTTTTATGAAAATATTAATATTAATGAAATTGATGAATCTTTAAGTGAATTAAAATCATCTTTATGGGCTGTTGGTCATATTGGATCAAGTGAAAATGGAATTAATTTATTAGAAATATCAGGAGTTGTTGATAATGTTTCAATAATTGCAAATAAAACAAATAATTTATCATTACGTGGTACATGTTTATTTATATTAGGATTAATTTCAAAAACAGATCAAGGATTAGAAATATTAGATGATTTAGGATATTATGTTACAATTGATTATAGTAAAAATGAAAATTTATCAATTTGTATACCAAAAGATATTAATAAATTTATGAAATTAAATGAACTAAATGAATTGAAAAAATTTGAATTTAAAAAAACAATTTCATCAGATGAATTATTTAAAGAATTATTAGAAGATGGAGGATTTCAATTTCAATTACAACAATCATCAAAATCAATTCAATTTAGTAGTCCATCAAATACAGTTGCTGGATTAATTGGTTCTTCAACTGTAATTTCAAGTTTATTTTCACATGAATATCTAATATTAAAAGAAATTTTCGAAAATTTAACTTTAATTATGGTTAATCAAACAAAAGCATTTAATAATTTAAAAATTTTAAAAACAAGATATTCATCAATGTTTGAAAATGAACCAACAATATTAAAATTAATTTATAAAGTTATTTCAATTTATAAATTTAAATGGAGTGTACGTAAATTTTTAATTTGTGAATTGATTAATTTTAATAAAACAATGAGTGTTCAATTAAGAAGATCAAGAAGAAAATTAACAGGAACTTCAACTGGAGAAAATGAAAAACGTGTATAGTTATAGTTTATATAGACAGAAAAAAATAAAATTTTTAAAAAAAACCCGGTAAAGCGTTTTTGCGGAGTATTTTGAATTTTGATCGGAGCTCGGAGCTAACGCCGCGCAAAGTGGGGCTCCTTTTTTTTTTTAACTGCCGACGAGCAGCCGGAGGGACCGAAAAAGGGGAAAACAGGAAAAAAGGAAACAGGAAAACAGAACACGCTTCAACTTTTTGGAGGGGTATTTAGTGTTTGTTATTTGGTAATGGGTATTTAGTATTTGGTATTGGCGGTTTGATTATTTAAATATTTGAGTTGATATATCCTTGGGTTTTAGGTTTGAGATTAACAGAAGGTTGGAACAGAAGATCTTGTTGTTATTGTTATTGTTATTCTTATTGGTAATTGATCTTTAGTATGGTTAAAGTTCTATCTTTGATCTGTTGTTACCTATTGTCCAGCCACTCGTGGCGTAAAATATTAGCTCCGATTTTACTGTTTTATTTTATTTGTTTGAATTGGGCGAAAGGAAAGTAACAGACAGTGATTATAAATTAATCAAGTTTTCCTTGTATTCACTAGTTTTTATTAGTTATTAGTTATTAGTTACTAGTTACTACTTTTTTCTATCAACATCTTCACCACATTCACAATGTATGATTTAGAAGGGCAAACTTCTTTACATTCATCTCTAGATTCTTTAACGAGAAATACAAATCATCAAATTAAAAATAATAATCCACATGCAGTTTATTCAGAAGGTAATGGTAATAAATCTGAATTTTCAGATATTCTTTCAAAAATTTCAACTTCACATGATGGAACTTATATTTATTTAGGTAAAAAAAAGTTTTTGAAAGAAGACTTATTAACTGCATTTGGTGGTACTTTGAATCCAGGTTATACAGCACCTTCAATTCATAAATTTGGTAATCCTGCTCCATTAGGTTTATCAGCATTTGCTTTAACTACATTTGTTTTATCATTGATTAATGCTGGTGCAATGGGTGTCTCAAATACTAATATTGTTATTGGACCAGCTGTATTTTATGGTGGATTAATTCAATTATTAGCTGGAATGTGGGAAATGTCTGTTGAAAATACATTTGGTGCATTAGCGTTATCATCATATGGTGGATTTTGGTTATCATTTGGTGCAATTTATATACCTTGGTTTGATATATTAGCATCATATGAAGATGAAACTGAATTAGAAAATGCTGTTGGATTTTATTTATTAGGTTGGACAATTTTTACATTTATGCTAGTTTTATGTACCATGAAATCAACAGTATCATTTCTTTCATTATTTGTCTTTTTAGATTTAACATTTTTAATGTTGGCAATAGGTAAATTAGCAAAAAATGATAATTGTACAGTTGCTGGTGGTATTTTAGGTGTTATAACATCATTTATTTCATGGTATAATGCATTTGCTGGTTTAGCTACACCACAAAATTCTTATGTTACAGTTAAAGCATTTGCATTACCAAAGTTTGTTAAAGATGATTAGTAATTTATTTGTTTGTTTATTTAGTAATATTTATTTATTTATTTATTTATTCAATATATGGCTTCGTATATAAAAGACAGTAGGGGGGGGTTTTATCTAACACCCTGTGCGCAAGAGAGGAAAAACTCCCCTCTTGAAACGGTCCCTCTTTTCTCCCTTTTTCAACGAAAATTGCTCCTCAAAATGGGGGTCGAAGAGGAGGGCACTTTAAAACAGGGTCCACCACTAAAGAAGCTGACTCAATTTTATTAAAATATTAACATGACACTTTTTCAACTCCACTCCTAAACAGTATAAAAGAAGTTAAATTTTCTTTTATTTTACAATTGAAAAAAAGAGGGAATATTAATTTAACTGTACAGAAAACAATCAACAATCAACAAACTACAAACTACAATGAGTCAAAGACACGAAAATAGTGATTTGGAAAAGCAATTATCAGATGATCATTTAGAACATTCAGATGTTCCAACTTATAATGACATTAATCAAGTTTCAAATGATGGAGATTTTATCTGGTTAGGTAGACAAAAATTTAATAAATCTGAATTATATGCTGCATTTGGTGGTACTTTGAATCCAGGTTTATCAGCACCTTCAACACATAAATTTGCTAATCCTGCTCCATTAGGTTTATCAGCATTTGCTTTAACTACATTTGTTTTATCATTAATTAATGCAGGTGCAATGGGTGTTTCTCATGATAATATTGTTACTGGTTTAGCAATGTTTTATGGTGGATTAATTCAATTATTAGCTGGAATGTGGGAAATGTCTGTTGAAAATACATTTGGTGCATTAGCGTTATCATCATATGGTGGATTTTGGTTATCATTTGGCGCAATTTATATACCTTGGTTTGATATATTAGCATCATATGAAGATGAAACTGAATTAGAAAATGCTGTTGGATTTTATTTATTAGGTTGGACAATTTTTACATTTATGTTGGCTTTATGTACATTAAAATCAACACTTGCTTTTAGTTCCTTATTTATCTTTTTAGATTTAACATTTTTTATGTTAGCATTAGGTAAATTAGCTAAAAATTCAAATTGTACAGTTGCTGGAGGTGTTTTAGGTGTTATAACATCATTTATTGCTTGGTATAATGCATTTGCTGGTTTAGCTACACCACAAAATTCTTATGTTACAGTTAAAGCTTTCCCATTACCAAAATTTGGTAAGGATAAATAATTGAATAATTATTATTCTTTAATTCTTTTATTCTTTTATTCCAATCTTCAATTTTTATTCTCCTCTATTTATTTTTTTTATTTTTTTTACGTATGAGGTATATCTTTAATGAACGAGGTTTATAATTTATTAATTGTATAGTTTCAATTCAACACTATTATTTACTATTATTTATTATAAGTGCACGGGTGTGCACCATCTACTATTTGTATTTGTATTGGGCGTTTTTACGGAGGTGCACGGGTGTGAAGTACCATTTCTAAAAGAGAGACTAAAGCCTAAAAGCGTGGGGGAGGGGCGAATAGACAATTAGACACCCCCAGTGGAAGGACAGAATAAAGAACTGGGGGAGAAGAAGTATATGGATGGAATTATGAATTATGAATTATGAATTTTGGATTTTGGATTTTGGATTTTGGATTTAGTGTATTGTGGATTGTGGATTTAAAGCAGCCAGGTACAGATACAGGTAGAGAGATAGAGATAAAGGTATATAGGCATCCATGAGTACCGATAAGATAATCGGCAGTAGTTGCAGTTGAAGCGTTGGTGAAAAAGGTCGATTGACGTTTTTGGGGAGGGTCGATCTGGCTGTGGGGCGGTTTCCTAATCGGGAGAGTTCCGACATTAATTTTTCTTTCTGTTTTTTCTGGTTTTACAGTGTTTTAGTCTTTTGACCATTTATGATTTGGGTCCATTGTCTCTTTAATTTTGGGAACGTGACCAAAGTGGGATGTTCAGAAGTAAACGAAGTAAAGCCAAATAAATCTAAACAAAGCTAAAGCCAATGGAAAGGAAAAGCCATAGCAGCGGAATGGCATTATATAATACAATAGAAATTACAGTTTTTCACAGTTTTTCTCAGTTTTCTTGTGACTCTTGCGCTGAGTCATATGGACAGGTGAACAACAAATAACAACAAATAACAACAAATAACAAACAGCAAACAATTGTAAAGATTGTAACACTAAAATATAGGTAATTAACAACTAAAATTACTTTCTCCCCCCGGTTTCTCCCATTTCACTAAAACAAATCCTCCGCCAATAGATCTACTCCGAAATTGACAGTCTTCCCCGGGCTTTTTTATTATCCTCTTTATCTAATATAAAAACGTTTAATTTGCCTCTCTAATCTCCTTTCCCAATCTAATTATTATATATTCTCATGCCTTCTCCTTTTTCTTTAATATCTTCTTTATCTTCTTCTTCTTCTACTAATTCATTTCAATCATCTTTAATTAGAACAATGGCTACTTCAACTAATAAAAATTTTAAACCAGCTCCAAAATTAATTTCATCAGATTTAAATCCTCATGCTTTAAATGCAAAATATGCTGTTAGAGGTAGAATTCCAACTAAAGCTGAAGAATTAAGATCTCAATTAGCTTCAAAATCACATTCTTTACCTTTTAATAAGATTATTAATGCAAATATTGGTAATCCACAACAATTAGATCAAAAACCATTAACTTTTTATAGAGAAATTTTAGCTATTCTACAATATCCAGAATTAATTGAAAAAGAAGATGCAAAAAAAATTTTCCCGGCTGATATTATTGAAAGAGCTCAAACTTTATTAAAAAATATTGGTTCAGTTGGTGCTTATTCTCATTCACAAGGTATTGCTTACTGTAGAAAATCTGTTGCAAATTTTATTGAAAAAAGAGATGGTGAACCATCTGATCCAAATGATATTTTTTTAACTGCCGGTGCTTCAACTGCTGTTTCTTATTTATTAGGTTTATTATCTTTAGGTCCAAAAACTGGTTTTTTAATTCCAATTCCTCAATATCCTTTATATACTGCTACTTTAGCTTTAAATAATTCAACTGCTTTACCTTATTATTTAAATGAATCTGATAATTGGTCAATTGATGCTGATGAATTAATTAAAGTTGTTGAAGATGCAATCTCAAAAGGTATTAATCCAAGATGTTTGGTTTTAATTAATCCAGGTAATCCAACTGGTGCTATTTTAAAACAAGAAGCAATTGCTGAATTATTAACTGTTGCTGCTAAATATGGTTTAGTTGTTATTGCTGATGAAGTTTATCAAGAAAATATATTCGAAGGTGAATTTATTTCTGTTAAAAAAGTTTTAAGAAGTTTACAAAAAAATGATTCAAATGGAATCTATTCAAATTTACAATTAGCTTCATTACATTCAACTTCAAAGGGTATTTCTGGTGAATGTGGTCAAAGAGGTGGTTATATGGAATTAGTTGGTTTTGATGATTCTGTTAGAGCCCAAATTTTAAAATTGGCTTCAATTGCTTTATGTCCTCCTGTTACTGGTCAAGCTTTGGTTGAATTAATGATTAATCCACCAAAAATTGGTGAAGAATCTTATGAAAAATATCACAGAGAATCATCTTCAATTCATTCAGCTTTGAAAGATAGATCAACTGCTTTATATCAAGCTTTTAATGAAATGGAAGGTATCTCTTGTCAAGAACCTGAAGGTGCAATGTATTGTTTCCCAAATATTAAATTATCACAAAAAGTTTATGATGCTGCTGAAAAATCTGGTATGGAACCTGATGAATTTTATTGTAATGCTTTATTAGAAAATACTGGTATTTGTGCTGTTCCAGGTTCTGGTTTTGGACAAGTTGAAGGTACTTGGCATGTTAGAACAACTTTCTTAGCTCCTGGTACTGAATGGATTGGTGATTGGAAAAAATTCCATGCTAAATTTGTTGAAGAATATAAATAATTAATTAAGTACTTTTATTTAATTTACTTTTAATTTATCTTATGTTTTATGTTTTATGTTTTGTTTTGTTGATTTGATTTGATTTGATTTGTTTTGTTTTGTTTTGTCTTGTCTTGTTTTGTGTTTTGTTACTTCAAAAAGCTCTTGCAAATACTCTCTTTCTTTCTAAAATGTTTTGTTTTCTTCTTTCATACTACTTTACTTTCTACTTTCTACTTTCATTGATTGAATGATTCTTTTTACAAAAAATTATAATATATATATATATATATATATATATGAGCCCTTAGTTTGCATTTTAATAGACTTTTAAATATCAGAAAAATTCATTTATTTATTTACTTACTTTTATTTTATTTTTTCTTTTATATATAAAAAGAACTAATTACAAAAAATATTCATCTTTTTTATCATCATCATTAACTATAACATGAGCATTAGATTTCTCTTGTTTTGAATTCTCATTAACAGTAGCATTAACACTAACTCTAACACTAACACTAACAAATTCACTATCATTAACATTAGCAAAACAAACAAAAACAGAACAAATCCAAACAGGTAACCAACAAATAACAATAACCAACCAAATCCAATTTCCAAATCTTTGAAAAGTTGAAATAATACCATAGAAAGTTTCAACTGGACCAATTAATTGTTGCTTAAATGTAAAATTTGAAATATGATTAATTAAATTTTTGAATTCACTAACTAATAAACTAATTTTAAAATATTGAATTAAATTTCTAAATTTATCAAGTTGAAATTCTAATGTATTAGAATAACCTAATATAATCAAATAATTAAATGGATTTGATAATAATAACATAATTGAATTTTTAATTTTATTATTACCATTAATACAACTACCATTACCATATTTAATAAACATTAATGGAATACAACATAATGAAATCATAAATGATAATGAAAAATGTAAAACCAATAGTCCAATTAATGTATAAGATAAATAAAATAATGAAAATGAATTAATTAATCTAATATAATTTGAACTTAATTTAACTGAAAATTTTAATGGTAATAATGATAAAATTATACTTGAAAAACAAATTGAATATGTTAATATAATATAAAAAGATTCGTTCAAATCATTGAATGGTTTCAAATTTGTTAATTTAATTAAAATTAATCCAAAAATTATTGAAATTGTTAAAATTAATATAATTGTAATAAATCCAAAAATTAAAGTATTTGATTCAAATTTTAATTTTGAAAATTGAAATTTTATTCCATTATTGTTTATATTATTATTACCTAAAATTGATGATAATGATGCAATTGCAAATGAAAATGCTGTTAATACACCAGCCGGTAAATAATTACCAATTGAAACAAAATGTTTTGGTGTTAATAATAAATAGAAGAAAAATGATTGATGAAATTTTTCTAATAAATTATTAACTGATCTGAAAACTGCTTCAATAACTCTACCAACTGTCGTTATATCTAATCCATCTGTACCTTTGGCTTTAATTGCTATAGTTTGAATGTTCCATCCACTAAATGCTTCACATCCATTACCACCATTATTTTCATTTTTTAATATACCTGCTGTTGCCATTTCAAAAACCCCTTTTAGTAATGTAGTTAATCTATATGAATAATCATTTGCCCATAATTGTCCCTTTGGTGTATTATGTAATGAAACTTTAAATCCTTCATGATCACTAATCATTGCTGCACAATTAATTAAATCTAAATTTGGTAATTGGCCATTTAGTCCAACATAACTAATTTCAATAAAGTCAACTCCATCACTACCAGATGGATATTCAAGAACTGTTGCTGCTTCAATTGATCCTCCAGTTTCATCTAAATTTGTATGATATGAATCAACCCAATATTTTAATGAATCTTGTGCATTTTCTGGGAAAACTATAATAATATTTTTTGACCAAATTGATAATCTATAAAAATACCTAGCTAATCCCATAGCTAATCCAACTCCACCTTTATTATACTCATTATCTTCAGTTTTCCAAGGTGCTGCTAAAACCAATGCTTCAGTATCATCACCTTTTGGTGCATGATAAATTGCATACATTATAGGTTTATTTTCTCCATCAGTTTTTGATGTATAATTTAAAATTGATGTTTTATATCCAATTTCATCTAACCAATCTTTTAATAATTCATTTTTTTCAATTAATGAAGTATTATTATCAATATTTTTAACAATTTCATCTCTATAACCTCTTAAAAAATTCCATTCAGATTCTCTAAAAAAATTATATGCTTGTGATGGCATTAATGCATTCTCAGATATATATGTATGTCTATAATTTCCTTGAAATGGTAATGTAAATAACCAAATTATACCTGTAATTGACATTAAAATAGATATTCTGGGAAGTAATTTAACTAATTTTGGAACTAATCCATGCTGTTCAGCTTTTTTTTGCAATTGTTCCAAGAGAGCCATTTCAAATTATATTATTAACTTCTTTGAAAAACTAGAACCAATCCTCTTCATAAGATCATTACTATTATCATTACATTTGATATTTACAACACGTACTCAAAAAAACTCGCCTGTGTGCGGCTTATGGCTATCTCAATCCCGGATTCACAAAACCAACGCTTGAAAGTAATGGTTATCATGTCACGTGTTTTTGATATCTGTGATTTGCTGCTGTATACAACAAATGCACGGTCGCGAGCAAATGTTAATTTTTTGAGAATTTAATGTATATAAAAAATTCAAAGATTTCAATGAAGTTATTCAGAATTTTACCCTTGAATACGTTTGTTGCCCTTAAACCTATTTTATATAGTACTTATACTTGAATCCGCAATATATTCTACTGGTAATACTGAACACACACACATATGTATATGTATATATTATTGAAAAAAAAAAATAAGCTGTAAACATGATCAGAAAACATGATCAGAAAACAAACAAACAAAAAAAGATAGAAAAGTTGAAAGAACATGTAGACAGCCAAAAAGTAATAATAATAGAATAGAAAATAAAATAAAATAAAAAACAATAAAAAAAATTGAGATTGGGCGGGAGGGAGGGGGGGTATTTGAGATTGATTGTGTAAAAAACAAAAACTGTGATATGCAGAGAAATTTGAAAAAAATAATAAAAGAAAACATGGTTTGAATACACAAAACAACTTATTTATACTAAATTGATTTATTCATCCGCTTCTTCATTATCAACCGTATCAGTATTTATGGGGGTATCGATAAAATTGGAAGAGTTGTTTGAAGCATCAGAAGATCCAATCAATGAAGTTGAAACACCATCAACAGTTCTACGGCTTTCAACTCCAAGAGGAAACAATAAGTCATTTGAAGTTGCTTGGGATCTTGTAAGAGAACTTGATAAAGGATGAAGTGAGTTTGTACGTCTTTGAATAGCACGTCTTCTTGATAATTGAGTTTCAATTGCACCAAGCATATTGGCACGACTTCTATTTACTCCTCTAGGAAACACATCACGATCAGGGCTACCATGACCAGGGCTACTATTTCCATCATTTGAGGAAGTATGAAGTGAAGATACATGTGATAAAGAATCAGAACCAGTTCTTTGTCTTAATTGACGTCCAATCAATCTATCAAATAACCCTCTAACAACGCTTAAAACGCTGGCAACTTCAGTAGGATTCCCATTTGATTCATTTTCGGTAACATCTGTTCCATGGCTTCTATTTATATTAGCTGAAGGAAAGTTAAAATTAGGGAAACTTATTGGTAAACTTATTGGATCAGATATTTCTTCAGATTGTACATCATTAGGATTTGAATCTTGGTCAGGTATAATAAAAGACATTGATCTAGAATTAAAATCTTCAATAAGTAATTGACTTTGACTTATCACACTGGCTAAATTTGGTAGAGTAATATTTGTTTCATTTTCAAGACGGGTGGAACGACTAGAAACAGGTTTTATCTTATCTCTACATAAAGGACAACTACTATTAGTTTTCAGCCATTCACGTAAACAAGATCTACCAAATGTATGCCCACATGGCATTGTAACTGGAATATGTAAATATATTGTTTCATGAATTGCTGAAGATGTATTTTTTTTTGAATTTTGGGGTTCAGCATTTAAGGGAGTTGCACTTGATTGTAAAGCTTGGCCTTGTTGGGTTTTCCTTAATTTAGAACGATGCTTCTGTTCCTGAAGTTCTTCATCATCTTTGGTATCTCTCTTTCTTTTTTTACTAATGATTACTCCCCTGTCTTTATCTGCTTCTTCTACTTCTACTTCTACCTCCACTTCTTCTTCCTCTTCTTCTTTATTAGCTTCATAATTGTCATAACAAATTGCACATTGTCTATCACCTTCAGTCAAATCTTTAGTATGTCTAACCTCTAATTTATCAAAAGCCTCGTCAGTAACACCATCAACTTTATTAACAGAAGTTGCGATAGTTCTTAAAGCTATTGAAGTGGCTAACCTAACCAAAACTTGCAGATTATCATCATTGCTTTCACTAATACTTGGAATGTGTAAAATTAAAGAACCTGTTAAACTTGGTACATCACCATTATTATTTTGTGTGGTTGCTTGGGGTGGACCTTGACCATAAATATAATTCACAGTTAAAATAATGTTTCTTGAACGTTCTTCAGTTTCAATTACTGGTGAGGTTGTAGATTGAGAATTTGCACTGGGAGATCTCGAATTCTGGTCTTCTCGTTCTTGTAATTGTTGTTCTCGTTGTTGATGTAATAATAATCTTTGTTCTCTTTGAGCTTCAAGTTGTTGTCTACGTTCACGAGATTGAAGTTGAAGTCTTTCTCTTTGCCTTTGCCTTTCTTCCAAAGCACGTTGAATAGGTAACATTAATCTATCCACGCTGTCAGAAGAGTTACTTT
Source organism: Ambrosiozyma oregonensis (nom. inval.) (assembly GCA_003706315.3). Classification (NCBI taxonomy): domain Eukaryota; kingdom Fungi; phylum Ascomycota; class Pichiomycetes; order Pichiales; family Pichiaceae; genus Ambrosiozyma; species Ambrosiozyma oregonensis (nom. inval.). The sequence continues at coordinate 122,685 of PPKY03000037.1, forward strand.
GTTCAGAAGCATAAACACCTTCCCTTGAAGTATCAAAAGCTGGAAAATCCAAACCCCTTATACCTTCTTGAGTTGTACTAGGAATGGATGAATTCTGGTTAAAAGGGGGGCTAGATAAGTTGGATGTTGTTGCAGTATTTGCAGGAGTGGGTGTATTATTAAGCCGTCTGGAATGATGATTCAACGCATCCGCCAACATAGAACCTAAAGTAGTTAAAGAAGTTGGAGGATTATTTGGTGTAGCATTATTCAAATCTATCCTTATATTAGTATTAGCTGTAGAGTTTGAAGAATCTAATCTATCACCAACTTCGATAATTAAATTCGATGTTGACCCATCAGAATATAAAACTATAATTGGAGGCAATATAAAATGACCGTTCTCTAGAGTTGAAATATTGAAGGTTGAATTTGGAGTTTCAATAGAAGTCATTTTTAATAAAATTTTCCAATTAAAAGCTGATAACCAAAGAGAGTGTGAATTACAGAGGAAGTCAGTTGAAAAATGGATTATAAATATAAATGAATCTAATCAAACGAGCTTTGAATGAATATGTTGCGCTGTTTTCAATTGAGAAAAGTGGGTTCACTCGCTTCTGATTATATATATATATATCTATATATATATATAAAATAAACCTTGTTTTAAAAAGCCTTTTAGAAGTAAAAGGTATAAAAGAGAAGTGTGTCACAAATAGGAAGAGATTGTAATAAAAGTGAATCGGAAGATGGCTAAAAGAAAAACTTTGTAACACTCAGATACAATAGCATTCTACTTTCGGCTTTTATTATCGGGGATTATTTATACTTATAGATTTACATAAACTCTCTCTCTCTCTAAACATAATGAATATAAATATAAAAATATAATTATCTACTAAATGATCACAATTACTTGAGTGTCTCTTTTATAATATGTTATTTACAAGCAGAATTCAATTAAGTTTAGAGGAGAATATGACATAATCAACCCTCCTTAAAAAAAATGGTTAAATTGAATCTTGTTCAGCCTCCCTCGCCACGGCGCAGACTTTCTTTCAAACTTCTTTAAAACACAGTAAAGTAAATAAACAACAAGTTGATCTATTGAGATAGCATCCTCTTTTATAAACAGCACTCCAATAACCATCATAATACCGAATGAACTATTTATTATTACAATCTCTTTTTGTTTCTCTTATTTTTCAAAAAACAAATTTTAACTTTCCCACTTTATGAACAACTTCAACTCAAATTTTGCTTCAACAAATTCTATGGTAGATTATAAAGATTATAATTCATTTGAATCTATAAGATCATATGTTTGTTCTAAAGATTTGAAGATACTTGATATTTTACTGCTTTCAGAGGTTCAAATGAAAAGAAATAAATTAGATAGTGCTTTACAATTGGTAAATAGAGCGATTCAATTAATTGAAAACATCCCTCCTGGTTTTCCTTCAATTATTCCCGAATTATCTGATTGTTATCAGCAAAAATGTATAATTTACTTTCATTGGCAAATGTACTCCGAAGCTTATGAACAAATAGTATTAGCTAATTTTTTATCTAATCGTCCAAATGATAGTTTAAATCATCATCTTAAAATTGTTGAAGCTGTTTATAAAATGAATCAATCAAAGGAAGATACTCAACTGAAATTTGAAAGTGAGAAATATATTCGTGATTATGAAATGTTTAAGGATTTAAACAGAATCTTTTTCTTCCCACAAAAATTTGAAATTCCTGGTTATGAGGAGTTGAAAGTTTTAGAGAAACCTGATTTTGTAAGTCGTCAAGAAAAAGCTTCCAAACTTCCTGTTTTTGAAACCTCTACAAAAAAAACAGATATCAGACAATCATTACCACAGTCAGCAGGCTCTTTGGTTAATTCTTCAGCTGGATCAGCATATACTAGCAAATCTATTATAAGCACCACTGCTACTTCGACTTCCATGGACGCGGAATTTGCACCAATAAATTCTCCAAAACACCCTCCAGAATCAACTTGGGACCAAATTTTTAGTCCTAAAATACCAGAAAATATATCTCCATTGTTCACTATCACACCAAGGTCAGATTGGTCTGAATCTAATAATCTCTGTGAGATTTCGTTGTTTGTCAAGAACATTAAAAAGCAATCACTTAAAAAGGAATTTAAAACAATTTCATTTAGAGTAGAATTTGAAGATGATATGGGTGTTCCATATAAATTTTGTATTAACAATTTATATGGTAGAATAAATACTTTTAAATCCTCTGTCAAGATTACAAACAATGGAGCTGAAATTGGGCTAATCAAATTGGATGTTGGTATATGGACCGCATTAACTGGTGACATGGTTGAAACTAAAAGCACTGATGTTGATGTTGGGAAAATAACCGAATCTCCATCTATCTGTACAACTAAAAAGATAACAGGTAAACTTGAAGCGGTAGCTCTTAGTGACTCTGATAAAAATGAAGAGGAAGTTGTCTCAAGTGACATATCAGATATAATTGAGCATCAAAAGCAAACACAAGCTGGAAATACATCTTTGTTACATCCAGATACTGTGGTTATGAGTGAGATGTTTCCAAGTATTCCATTTTCTTACATATCTGACTCTTTAAATGCTAATAATGGTAATAAAGAACTTGTTTCTGAAATTTTGTTAAATTATGATTTGTTGAAGGAAGATAAGATCAAACCAATCCCTTTGGAATTACCAAAGAAAAAACTTTTGAAAAAGCAAAACTATTCAACTGTTAAAAATAATGAAAAAAAACATGCTAAGTATGCAACTGTTAAAGATATTGAAACAAAACGTGCTATTAATAAACTCAATGATGTGGAAGATATGATGGAATTGCTGAATATGAATGGTAAGGATAAAAATTTGGTTGAGCATTTTTATGATAGAAATGACGGAATCAAAAATAAAGCAATCTTTGATATGTTGTTCAATTTTGATTCTTCATTACCAGCTGATAAACAACCAGTAGTTAATTACTCTTCATTAATTCCAAATCTGAACAGCTATGCAACATCTCCTTCCTTGAATGGGATAAACTCTTCTAACTCTTTTAAATTCCAGACTGATTTTGTTGATGTGACTTTATCTTCTGAAAGAACAAAACAGCTTTCCGAATTGAAAGAGTATTTATCATCTAATAAAGAATTACAAAGATTTGATGAAAGATTTTACGTTTGTGCTCTTAAATTTTTCAAAGGCGATGTAGGTCGTGTCCTGTATTTAGCTTCCAATCTATCTGAAGGGACCCTTAAAAGCAAATATTTAATTCCAGAACTTACTATATCGAATAATGATAACGAACTGCAAAATGATGAATGGAAATCAGTTAAAAACTCTTCTAACTACAACAGAGGTGATAGTAAATCTTATTCCAAATTAATGGAAGAAGTTGAACATTTAAAAAAACAATCCAGAAACCAAGTTGATAAAACTGTTAAAAATGCATATAACACAAGAGTAACTGCGAAACTACAAGAAGCTAGAGAAGCTTGGAATGGAGCCTTTGAAGAAGAAGTTTCTACTAGAGTTTCTGTAGCTAAACATGATAACTATCTCGATTTACATGAGCTATCCGTTCGTCATGCGATTTCTGCAGCACAAGAGTCTCTAACTTTTTGGTGGGAGGATGAATTGATATATCGTGAACGTCGTGGTCTGAGCTTGAAAGGAGTAAAAGCCATAAGTGGTGAATTTCGTATTGTTACTGGAAGAGGTATTCACAGTTCTGGTGGAATTTCCAAAATTAAGACTTCGATAGGTAAGTTTTTGAAAGAATCTGGTTATACCTTCACAGATAATACATCATCTTATACCGTTACTGGTAAGCATCCATATACTAAATAGTCTGTATATTTGTTTTTTCTATTTTCCTTTTACTAGAGATGTATACTATTCAGTTTTTTTTTTCAGCCGTTTTGTATATTTAACTTAAGTATTATATTGTATTGTATTTTTTACCATTTACTAATTACTAATTTTGATAATATATTAGTAGAGAGTATGTACATGAAGTGGGGAAATAATCTTAATATTATAAACTCCAGCTTTATTTCTTTTTCTTGTCTTTTTGGGCTAAATTACCACCCAACTTCTTTTCAACATATTTAGACCCTAGCATATCGAATAAATCGTCAGCTTCAGTATCGTCTTTCTTTGCACTAACACCAGTTTCAAGTCTAGTTTTTCTTTCTTGTTCTTCTTCATCTTTTCTTGCTTGAACTTCTTCTTCTGTCATACCAGATTGTTCAAAAGCTGCAAATTTGTTTTTAAATTTGTTTAATTTACCCTTGGATTCTGCATCTAATAATGAAACATCAGGTCTTGATCTATTCCAAATTGGGTTATTTCTTTGATCAGTTATCATTCTGATCTCATCTTTCGGGTATTGTGATTTTCTATAAACAACTGATCCATCAGATAGTTCCACCATACAATTAAATTTATGATAAATAGCTGGTCTTGCTTTACCAACTGCAATTTTTTTTAATGGTCTTTGTGATAGTGAATTTTGAACTTGTGGACGTCCTGCAGCATATGTTCTTGTTGATATGAGTGTTTTTGTGATTTGAAACTGTTGCTTCTGTATGGATGGAAACATATTCAAATAATAATTAGAAATGTAAGTACAACTAATGAGCTTAATGGTCTTGGTATTGTACTTGTTTTCCCTCAGTAATAGGTTTTACTTTAAAATATCAAAATACAATTCATAAAACGTCCATAGACTGAGTGGAAAATTTTGAGAATGGCTGAGTGTTTTATAGTTCGTGGCTGGTGTTCATGGCGCGGTTTCCAACGTAATGATTTTGGAATCTTTAACACAAATAAGAACACCGATGAGGTAACTAAAGGTCGGAAGACAGAAACATCATAGACACAAATTCAAATATTTCAATTGGTGAATATAGACATAGATAATGTATTGGTTTTTTACGTTACTTCTTACTTATGTCATTGGAGGGTTGACCTTCATCCCATTGTTACTTTTTTCATTGTGGTATTTATCGCCTCTAGCCCCGACTGATTCTGATAGTTTGCAGCAACTGTCAAAAGAATTAGAAGAAAAAAAAGAAATTGAAAGAGATGAAGCTCCAGGGTATAGATCCTTCAAAGCTGGAGAAATCTTAGAAAAGGAAAATTCAGATGTAAAAGCATATTACTCAGGTTGGTTAACAGTTACAAAAGAGTTTTATCAATTCCCTCAAATAGACCCAGTTGATTTCAAGCAAGATGCATCAGGTGGTGAAATTGATTCAAGTAATACATCTTCTACTTCTAGCTTTATGAAAATTATTAAAGGATCATCTAAAGGGAAAGAAGATCAGCAAATTCCAGAGGATCCTGCTAGTTTAGATAATAAGAAGCTAAGAGCCATTAGAAAGAGGAATAGATATTATGCGGTTTTGAAACATGGCAATTTGTTTTTATATTCAGATGAGGATAAAAAAGATGTTAGATATGTTATAGTTTTGAATCATTATTTAGTCGCCACTTGGCCAAGAAATTTAAGAGATGGTCAACTATTTGCTAAAAGAGGTTCAATTTGTTTATTGAGAAGATCTAAAGACGATGATCATAAAAAAATTATCGATATGCTATTAAAAGGAGATGAGAATACAACATTTCCTAAAGGTAGTTATTTTCTATATGGTGATTTAAATCATCAGAAAGAAGATTGGTATTTTGCCTTATTAAGAGCAGGTATGCATCCATTTATGAAAACCGGTACTGAAAAAGATTTATTAGAACCTTCTAATATGGCTAAACCATTACACTTCAATACGGCTGATATGGTTGATTTATTTCAGACTATAAATTCCACTGAAGCTCAAGTAACCACTAAATGGCTTAATGCTCTTGTGGGAAGATTGTTTTTAACTTTTTATCAAACTGAAGAATTTAAGGCTTTTATCAAGAATAAAGTTGAAGAAAGATTGAATAAAATCAAAACTCCTGGTTTTTTGGATGATATTTTAATCGAGCATATTGACGTGGGAAACTCTGCCCCCTTTATTACTTCCCCTAAATTTAGAAACTTGAGTGTTGAGGGTGATACGGAAATTGAACTGAATGTTTTATACCAAGGTGGTCTAAGTATAACTCTTGCTACTAAATTGTTTCTTTTTAATAAACGTGAGTTTGAAGTCACTTTAAAACTGAAGTTGAAAAAATTACACGGTGATGTTATAATTAAAATTAAGCCACCTCCATCAAATAGACTCTGGTATGCTTTCAAAGAAATGGCAGAAATGGATTTTGATATTGAACCAATTTTAAGTTCAAGATCCTTGAACTATAATTTGATAAACAATATTATTCAAAATAAATTCAAAGAAGCCATTAAAACTTCTTTGGTTATGCCTTTCATGGATGATTTTGTCCTTTATAAGACCAAGGGTGAGTTATTCAGAGGTGGTATATGGGATAAGCGTGTAAGAATTTCACAAAATATAAATAAGTTTAAGCATTCAGCTGTTAGTGAAATATCTAGCGGTTCAGGTGTTAATAGTTCTTCTATACCGGCGCCTCATCCAGCACCTTCTATCAATTCAGGTCAGTCTGTTCACTCAGGTCACTCAAATATTTCTGGTGCTTCAAGCCCCTCCATGTTAGCTTCTTCAATTGATGCACCTTCTCTTCCTGCTAGATCTCATGTTCTTTCTTCTAATCTTTCACGTGCTGAAAGTTTTGCTTCCACACAATCCAATAAAAGCGGCCCAGGTGCAGATTTAACTGAGAATAATGTAGAAGAAAATGACAGTCCAAGTACTTCTGATGAGTTTCATTCCCAACAGGGCTTGGAAAAAAGCATCACGGATAGTTCCACTCATTCCAATGTTTCTAAGGCATCAACTGGTGCTACAGTTAGCAAATTGAAAGATAAGGCATCCAACTTAACTAAGAGAGCTAGCGCATTGTTAGAGAAGAAGTTCAGCTCTTCTGAAGATTTATCTATTGCTTCAGATGAAGCCACAACTAGAGAAATATCATCAATCAAATCAGATCGATCCAATAATTCTCAGTCTGTTATGTCCAGCTCTGTTGGTAAATTCAAAAAGTGGTATAGCAAAAATGTAAATGAGTCTCCTAGCTCACCAAATAGCTTCACTCAACAGCCATATAACCCTCCTGAAATGATATCCAATAGAAGGCAAATGTCTAAATCAGAATTACCTAATGTCCCATCCTCTCCTACTTCCTCGATCGTTTCTCAGAACCCTACTCATGGAAGAAAGCCATCCGCTGAATTGATGTTCGCCAAAGCTGATGGTTTTTCTCGTAGTATGTTTGCTTCTACCATTGCTTCTTCCGGGATGTTATCACTGAAATCTAATTCCACTGGTGGTGGGAGCTTGAGACATGCTTCTTCTATTTCATCATTTTCAGCCCAAAGTAATGACTTGCATGGCGATAGAAGTTTAGAGCCAATCCAACAGTATTCCCGCCTTGAAGTTCCAGGCTCGGATTATCATGAAAGTAGTAATGAATCTATATCTGAACCTCAATCTGGGAAAAATAAACCTTTTCTGGATACAACCTCTTCAATATCTAAATCTTCTAAAACTAGTTCAGATATATACAAAAGAAGGCAAAGCAACTCCTCTCGTCACCTCCCTGAGATAGTATTAAGCCCAGAAAGCATTGAGCCCAATTCTGAGTATACCGTTCGTTCTTCTGTAGCAGTTACAGCTGCTCAAAAGGCTATTTCTTCATCTAGAAGTTCAGACAAGTCTGATAACTTGCTAACTACTGAGAAGACATCAGTTTCAGAGACATCTACTCTTCAAAACTCTCCTAAAACTCCAAATACCGCAACGAAATTATCTGATGAAATTGCTCGTACAAAATCTGATAATAAAATATCACAAAAAACACCTTCTTATAGTAATCGCCCAACAGAGTCATTTTCAAAACCTCATTCAGATTTTAAAACCCCTCCCCCATTACCTGAACGTTGAAATTTTTCATACTTTAAATTTTTTATACTCTTCTGTCTCATATAATGATCCGCTCTCTTCTTTTATTTTGTTTATTTTGTGTGTTTATCATTACTTTTGTGTTTGTAAAATAAATCTGTTTTAGATATGGCAACAAAATCATTTTTAGATAAGTATGTTTTTTTAATATACAATCAATAAAAAAATGGCAAAAAGTACATGTGATAAAAATAGAAATATATAGAAAATAAATAGAGGGCGTTTTTCAGTCATTTGAAATAGACGATTTTACGATTCAGAACGTTTTCTACGGTTGAAGTTTTTCAATAGATCAGGATTTATCTTGATAGTAACAATTTTTTTCAATGGAGAAGATAATTTTGGATGCTGAGGAAATGTTAATGTTCTTTTATGATGCTCGTCGGCAACATTTTCAACCTTAATTGTTTGCTTACGCTTGAAACTTTCGTCAGTACAAATAGTGACCTTTTGATATATTAAGTTCAATTTGACAAACCTCAAAGGTGATCCAATATTATTACGAATTACCTCGTAATCAACTCTCTTTCTAACGACTGGGGTGTTTCTGAAACCAACTTTAGGGCTCCTAGCAATAGCCTTTGGGCTTTTAACAACAACTTTTGATGAAACCTTAAATTTCCTTAAACTGCTTGGAGGAAGATGTAGCTTAACCTCAAATTTGTGTTTGGTTTTATGTAATGTGACTAATTTTTTAGGGTCTCTTTTGATTTTTGTAACAGAGCCGGGAGTAAGAACAGTCGCAGTAGGAGCAGTTATAACAGAATTAGAACTAACAACAGGTGTAGAATTAGAACTAGTAAGAGATATAGAATCAGCAACCGGCCGAAGCACGGGTGGCTTCAAAGGTGTAAGTGAAAGTTTTGTACCCTTTATTCTAATTGAATTAGGACTGGTTACAACAGCAGGAAGAACATTTTTAGACTTGGATATTGATGTAGGCTCAAGAGGTTTCAATTTTAACATAGTCTTTGAGGAAATTGGGGATTTCAACACAGATGAAGTAGGAACTTTGGGTGTGGGATATGAGGATGGGGTGGTCAAATTTGTATGAGGATTTGAAGTCAAAACAGGAGGATTTGAAATAGATGAATGTTTTATTTTAATTGCTGGTAGTTGAATCTTTAGTCTTCCCTCTCTCTTGAAGCTTATAATAAAAGTACCGGAATTCTCTCCATCTTTCTTTGTTTCAACCTTTGCAACGACTCTTTTATCTAGTGGTAAATCGACAACAACTTTCAATGTATCAATAGCTTCAAATAAAACGGTAACAATATCAAGTAGATTTCTTTTTGTATTAATGGGTAATAGGCACGAATGAAACCCTTCCCAAAGTTCTTTACGTAAACCTTTACCAATACTATAGTCACGTCTTAAAATTTCAATAGCACCTTTCAAAGAATTTCTGGCAATCTGATCTCTTCTTGATTGCATTACACTATTACCAGAATCATTGTCGACAATAACCAATTGATTACCCAAATGATCATCAAATCTGTTGCCACTTTCAGCAGACTTGAAGAATTCGTCATCATCAAGTTTAGATCCTGTTCCTTCCAAAGCAGCTAAGCCAATAGACTTCAAAAGCACTAACTGTAGTCTGTATTTAATATAATGTGATGTTTCTAGCTTCAAAGTCATAAAAAATATAGATAATATATTAGCATTTTTTAGTCCACCTAAAGCGAGTAAACCCTCAAATGAAGAAATTCTGATATCAGGATGGTTGTGAAGCCTAGTTAAGGAGAGTAGTTCGGGGAACGACATATCTACCAAACCAAGTTTGGCTAATCTAATCTTCTGAAAAATAATTGTTTTAGTATGAATATTCTGGAAGGAAGGAGACCATTGATCCATTTGTAGACATCTATTCATTTCAATAATTGCTTCATATGCAAATCTCTCACCGACATCAGACGGAAATTTGACGTCATCGGTTATTGACAGATTGTGGTTTTCAATAAATAGTTCTTTGGATCTGTTGCTCGTGTTGATGATTAATGTTGTGATTGAAGATATTAGAAGAGACACATAAAAGCAATCATTATAAACGTTATTCATGTTGTCATTATATTTCAAAATATTTAACATTATTCTCTTCAATTCAATCGGAGTATCACCATCTCTTTTGTTTGTAACATTAGACATGGCCTCAATGATTGCTTTTTTAACAAACAGCTCACTGAAGTCAGAGAAATCGTTAGGTAACGGCAAATATTCAAAAGGATCAAAATCATTCATATCTTTGCTAATTTTTCCATTATAACAGTACAACTTTTTGAAAGCTTTTAGCAAATATCTCATACCCAGGTGATCGATTTCTTCTTTGGAAAGTTTTCCTAAACCTTTAGCAGCTTCAACTCTAACTCCATAAAAATAACGTTTATCTAATAAAGTTCTTAAAAGAACGTTGCATGCATTCAATTTGCCCTTGGCTCCGGTATAGAAATATTTACTGCTATCCAACTGAGCCTCCACATCTCTATCTTGGCGAAGTTGGGATTCAAACATTTGATCTTGCTGATTTATTTCAATATTTGCAATCCATTCAAAATCAGCATCAATTCTAATCCATTCGAACGCGTCATTAGAAGCTTCACCTTGAACACTTTCATCTGGTTTTTCATCTTCTTTCATGTCCCAAGCTTCAATCTCCGATGGACTTAAAAGTAAATCCCCTAAAGTTTTAACCTTTGCATCTTCCTCGCTTTTAGACTTCTTCGAAGTTTCCTTTTCTTCACCTTCCTCACCGTCTGATTTCTTTCTTTTAATTCTTCTATATTTAGTGTTATATTGAATATCTAACTTTGTAAATTGATCTTTGATATCGACAATGTGTTCATAGGGGGTACCATCAGCTTCATGGATTCTAATAGTTATTGGACCTGTAAAAGCATATTGAGGATCAAACAATTGTTCATCTGATAAAAACTTATTTGCTTCGTCAACAAAGTTATCTCTTTGATAGCATTTTCTCAAATGATCTCTCTCTGGATTTTCAATCTCATCATTTTGACGATCTACAGGGTGGCCATTTTGTGTCTGTCTGATAGACATTTCAATCATCATTCTTTTTCTATTAAACTTCTGAGTAACTCTTAAAGTTGGAACACCACTATTAAAAACCCAATTTTTGAAAAATTCTTCCAATTTATGACGAGCCACTTTATCACAAACATGTTGAAAATGAGCTGTAGATAAGCAATTACCACTCACAAGATCATTAGACATTGCTTGCAGAAATAATTTTGGGATAACTCTGGATAGTCCAAATGATTTATCTGTTTTAGTCATACGTCTATCTAAGATTAGCAGAACTAATGGTGCCTTCAACCGAATAAACTTAAAATCTTGATCAGAATTAATAGGAAATCTAAATAATTGATTGGATAATGGGCGTCTTCCAACGTCTAAATCACATACCATATCCATTCTCTTTTTTATCAAGTATTTATAGTGGTTTAATCCAAATAACTTTCTATTAAACTGAACAGCCATATAATGAGCCAACCCTATGACTAGCCAATAATCGTTCAAGGTCTTCGGTAAAACGTTAATTCCAGAATACTGTTCCGCCAAAGCCACAGAAATTAGTTCCGTAGTTTCAAATATTGGTTCTATAAGATCAGGGCTATAAAGTAATCTGTCACTAGCTAATGTTAAACCAGCAAAACCGCAAAAATCGACTGGCAAATCTTCCACAAATACTAATGTATAACTAGCAAAAGGAAAAGAACCAAATTCTTTAGAGTAATACTCGAATGCTTTGTAAATGAAAATGGTACTGTTGATAACATCTGAACTTCTTCCAGGAAAATGGTATAACATAGTGGGGACTTTATTAGAATTAGCATCACCCGTAATGGAGGAATCATTTATCCCTTCAACTGTAGAATTCAGAACATTTGAAAATGGAATTAATTCATCGGAGTCTGATTTGACATCCATCATAGGTGTTTTCTCAAAGGGACCAACTGCAAAACCTAGATGATGAGCGGAGACTGGGTTATAAAATTGAAAATTCACAATTTTTTTACCTATATCCAATGTATGAGGTGATTCTTTAGAGCTTATAACATCTGGCACAGCAACCATTATTGGAGAAGACTCGTCAACTTTCTCATCTCCTTCATCTTCATCATCCTGCTGATCTTGCTCGTCATCATTTGCATCATCTTCGTCCATTTCCTCCAGTTGGAGTTTCCTCAAAGCTTTTTCAGCGGCCTTAGTTCCAATGATTTTAGTTTCTCCTATATCACCTATTGTCTTAGGAACAATAATATTTATATCCCAAGCTGGTTTTTCATAAAAATTATCAATACATGGGACCCAGGAGCTTGCACTGCATCCAATATCATTGTTATAAGTGTAACAAAACCATTTATGTTTGGGAATGCTTGTGTGTTTTCCACCGTGAAATAAAATACCATTTTTGGAATTTTTTACTACGTAATTAATTTTTATAGTTAGAGGGGTATAAACTTTGTCTGAGGTCATCAAAGTGTTCGTTGTTATTGGTGTACCATGCATTGACCTTGTGGTACCAGCTGGAGAAAAATTTGTCTTGCTTGAAGATTGGAGTCTTAATTTTATGCTATCTGGAATTCTAATTATCAATTCAGAAGTGGACTCAGGATATGAAGACTTTGGTTCATATGTATTATTTTGATCAGAATATAGAGGATAGAACTTGGCTCTATATAAATGATGTTGTTCAATAGATCGATCTTTAGAATTTATTTCATAATGTTCATTATAATCGTATGCTCCAAGTACTGGATTATCTTCAGCATTCAAATATTCATCATTTTGAAAAAAATCATTATAGTGGAAACTAGCCTTTCTTTGATTGATAATGATGGATCTTATTTGCATTCCTCTGCTGTCTAATTTAATTTCTTTCAAAGAAGGATCTTGAGGAAGAATAGTTAACTCTGTTTCACCAATGATTGATTGCTCAGATAGATCAATATCAAGTGTTACTTTCTGATATCCAACTTTGAAGTTTCTAGTGGGTATATTGTCGATTTCATATTTGTGATGGTGACGTTGTTTGGGAGTTGTAGTAGTTCTTGGAGTCCTTGGAGTGTTTCTAGAACTTCCCATAGTATGTTCAAAGGGTGTATTCATGGTACCCTGATTCCTTCTGAATCAAAATCCTGGATTTGTTGGTATTTATGTTTGTTTACCCTGTTTAACCTGTTTAATCTTAGTGCTTTCTCTTATGAGCGAGTTTCTTTATTTGAACGAACTCTCTGTAAATGGTCGTGCACGTTCAAAGCTCGAGACGTTGCAATAAGTTCCAACTCAACTACTTCAACAACTGTCATCCACAACAAACACTTTAATTGTTTTCATTAGGACATTCCATAACAATATTTTTATCTCTATTTCTGGGATTATTTTTATCTGCTAATTGACATTTGATAGAGACTTTCCTGATTCAGTTGCCCTCAGTTTCGACTGGACCTCTTTCCCTCATCCTCTGATCTAAACAATTTCCACCTTCATTTCCTATTTGATTTAATCATACATTTTACTAGTTCATATTTCTCAATAATAGATTATACATCATGACTGAAACAGAGACTGGAGAAGATCTTTATTATGAGGGCCTTCTTGCCTCTTTAAATACTCCTGATTGCAACTTATTCTCTTGTCTCAATTACTTACAACAATATGCTGACAATATTGGAGTTCAGTACTACCTTTGCAAAAGAATATCAAAATTCTCGATGAGTGAGCTAAGATTTTTTATTCCTCAATTCTTACAACTGCTTATTACTGTTGAAACTGAATCAATCGCCTTGGAAGAAATGATGAAAGCTCTTTGTAAGCAAGATGTCCATTTTAGTTTGATTACATTTTGGCATTTACAAGCTTTATTACAGGAGTTAAGTATGACCCCAGAAAGTATTGGCTTTCAAACTTGTAAGAGAATGTTGAATGATCTTCAATATCAACTTTTCAATTTATCAAATTCACAGCATACACAAACGTCACCTCATTCGGCCGCTTCCGGGGTCATCCAGAAACATCAAGTTCACCGTGAATTTAGAGAGAATGTCATGCCTTCAATTGCCTTGATGACCTCTTTATTAGCCGGTGTTACCGTACCAAAATCCACCAAATATGTTGAACCCGTCGTTAGAGTACAGGGTAGACAGTTGAAATCATTAGTTTTTGAAGTTGTAAAGGATGTTAAGAAAAGTTTGACTGAAAACTTAACCAAAAAGAATACCCTTAATAATGCATCAATGGGTAGAACTAATTTTGGTAAAGATACTCCTTCTCTTCATAGAGCAAAATCGATGACCAGTTCTAGAGCTAGAAAATCAACAGGAAGCATAGCTCAGTCATCTCCTTTACAAAACGCTTCCACCAAAACTAGAAAATCAGAAGAGTTAAATTTTGATATGATTGACACCTATGTGGATCTCAATATGCCAAAGTTAAGTAGGCCATCTTTGAAACCCAAAAGTAAATCAGCTATTTCCGTTGGCAGACCCAAAGGTGAAGTTTACTCATCTCCTACTTCTCCACAACATTTAAATTCGAGTGAGACCATCGGGAAATTAATATCTTCAATGCCTAATCTTCATGTTTCTTCATCCATTGAAAAGGACTCTGCTGATTCGTTAAATTACGCTTCAGATGGCTCCTATGCTTCCTCGATAAGACAGTCATTTGATTACAGAGACAGTTCTGAAATGGAAAGTTTATATGGAGATGATGATTCTACTTTCTCTGCAGAAAAGAAAATTGTGTCCAAAGTTCCGTTGAGTCCGTCACAACAAGTAAAATTACTAAAGTCAAGCTATTTCAAGCAAGAAACACAATTTGTTATCGCCTTACAAAATATTTCGATCAGACTATCAAAAGTTCCAAAAGAAGCAAGATTGTCAACTTTAAAAGCTGAATTATCAATGTTGAACCATGATTTGCCATGTGAAGTTGATATTCCTGTATTACTGCCCAAAAACAAGAAAGATAAATTGCATAAAATTTGCAAAATTTGTGTTAATGAAAGTGCTGTTTTAAATTCTGCCGAGAGAGTCCCTTACTTGTTGCTTATTGAATATATAGCTGATGAAGTTGATTTTGATCCGCAAAGTCAGGGAAATAAGTCTGTTTTCAGCAAGTTGGAAAATAAAGAATTCAATGATACGTTCAAATTGGCGGATAAAAACTATAGGTTTGATCTCGCTGGAAAGCCAATTTCCTCTACAAACTTAGAGAGGTTAACTATTGATCCAATGTCACCCAAATCTGCTCATTCTAGGGTTTCAAGTGCATTATCTAGTTCAATATCCGCCAATGATATTGATGATATGGATTTAGGTGATGTTTCCGTTGTTAAATTAAGTAATAAATTAGAGCATAAGAGAGTTACCTCAAAAATTTCAATTAGTGATAGACCTAGAACTCCGATCATCAATGTGGCACCTGAAAATAGACAATTAGTGAGTGATGATAGCGATCTTGCTGAACAACTTCGTATTGCTGCTATTATGTTAACTCAACTTGATTCTTCCACGTCCACTTTGCCTACAGCACAAGCTACTCAGATTAAAATTAAACTTATTGAATCTATGCAAGTTATGCAGAATGGATTTGGTGTTAGTCAAATGCAAGAACTTGAAGGTAGTGCTGGCGAACGTAAACTTTCTAATGATTTGAAAGTTGCAGGTATCAGGTATCTAGGTGAAGATTGGAACGCAAAGAAAAAAAGAATCAGAATGGAATCTCAATATGGACATTTAGAAAACTGGGAACTTTGCTCTGTTATTGCCAAAACAGGTGACGATTTAACTCAAGAAGCATTCGCCTGTCAGTTGATTCAAACAATGGCTAGAATATGGTATAAAGAAAATGTTAGAGTTTGGGTTAAAAGAATGCGTATCTTGGTTACTTCTTCCAATACTGGTTTAGTTGAAACTATCACTGATGCTTTGTCTGTTCATTCGATTAAAAAATCGTTAACTCAATACATGGTCAGAAATAATGAGAATCCAAAAGGTCAAATAGCTACACTTAAAGACCATTTTCTAAGAACTTTTGGTGCTGAAAATTCTCCACGTTACAAGTTAGCTCAAGAAAATTTCTGTATCTCATTGGCAGCATCTTCGGTTATTTGTTACATCTTACAAATCAAGGATAGACATAATGGTAATGTCATGCTAGACGCTGATGGACATGTAATCCATATTGATTTTGGCTTTTTATTGTCTAATTCACCCGGTTCTGTTGGTTTTGAAGCTGCTCCATTTAAATTCACCAATGAATATCTTGAAATTCTGGGAGGTCTTGATTCATATTATTTCAAATTGTTTAAACGCTTGATGAAAGAAGCATTTAAATCAATTCGTCGTAATGCTGGTCCATTAATTAGTATGATTGAATTGATGCAAAAAGATTCGCAACTTCCATGCTTTAAAGCTGGAGAAAATACATCTGTACTAATGAAGCAAAGATTGCAGTTACACCTGACTGATGAAGAGGTTGATTTGTTCATTGAAAACGTTTTAATTAACAAGAGTGTTGGTAGTATGTATACAAGACTTTATGATCAGTTTCAACTGATAACTCAAGGTATTTACATATAAACTACCTTCTATTATTTGATACCTATCTTAAATGCTTGTATCATTGTTGATCATCCATGGCATACCAGTCGTGGTTCTTTCTCTTTCTGTTTTTTTATACCATTTTGCATATATTTTTGTATTTTTTTGTTCTGTAATAAAATTAGTTTTATGTTTACCTTATTTTTTATAGATAAAAGTGATTCCAACTTATCATCAGGTTTTTTTGTTCTCTTTATATAAACGATTATTTACTAGTTGGCTTAAAATGACAAATAAAATATTTGATTAAATAATACACAAATATACATACATGAATTTTTATAGAAAAGTATATTATAGACAACAAGGTTTCTGTGTTATATTTGTTTCATATCCATGATAAGCAAAATTTTCATGAAAGTGAATTTTATTACTAAAATTATAAACCTTTTTTTATTTTTCGTCTTTTTAATTGTGTATAAGTTTTCAGAATCAACTTGTTTAATAAATCTGGTTTTTGAACATAAAACAAACCTGGTCATCCTTTGGAGCTAAACTCAAAGGTTTACATGCTTATTTTATTGACTTTCTACTATTCTGATTATTATTTTTTCATTCTTTTATTTTCTTTGATTCAATATACTTCTGTGAAAAAATAGTAAAATTTTTTTTTGGAAAATAAAAAAGAGCCAGATAGAAAGAAAGGTAGATGGATCTTTCATTAAAGAGTGGTTTAGAGTTCAATAACCGTACATTTTAGTGAACATACAAAATAAAGTATCTTTATACATTGATATACATACATCTCTTAATTGGATTTTTTTATTAGCTAAGTGTAAAAACCCAGATTTATTCTTTCAACCTTAAAGATGTTCATGTACTTATACCTAAATGTAAACTAAGAATATGACTTGAATATAGAAGAGTGGAAAATATACTAAACGACGAGTTATATTCTCAGAGGCCTACACTCTTTACTCTTTACCGAAATAATCTTATCAACACATTGAACTCAAATTTTTAACGTGTAAGCTTATTATTCATACATACATATATCAATCGGTATTTACCGAAACACTCTTCTATATATTATATGAAACTTGAATTACACTAAAATATATAAGGACTAAGAATCAGTCGTGAAAATATTTAAGTGATCGTAAGTTTGAATCTACTCAGGACGGGTTATCACCTGTAGCAATTTTAGTGATTTTAAATCCTCCTATTAATAAATCCAAAACAAATTCACTGACTCTAATAGTGACTATTCAACTCATAAAATATGCTAAAATACATAAACTAATAAACCTTAGCTAATAACTAAAAAAGTATCACCAGGTCTAAAATTTTAATTTTAGGGGAATATGATATATCCATATTCTTCCTTTTCTGACAGGACATGTATATATATATATATATACCTACTTTTCTGAATTGATAAAATTTTCCAGTGAAAATTAAGAGATATCATATCATATTAGATTTGAAAATTTACAGTGGTAAAAAGTATATCAAACGCCGCTGAAGTATCTCAGGTTTTCTATTTTTCTAGTCAGTTTATAGAACAGTCATATCGCCCTACACATCTTTCTTTCTCATAAAGAAAGTAAGCATTATTTCACAATACGGTATCTTACAGCTACATAATGACTGATTCTACTAAGAGAAAGGTTGTTATTAAAGAAACAACTGTTATTAAAAAAACAACAGATCGTGAAGTTTACAATACTTCAATAATCCAGGATAAAGGTTTAAATTGCCCTAAGCTTATAAGGACTTTTGAAGAAGATGGTGAGCTATACATGGAATTAGAAAAAATAGAAGGTGTTACTTTAGCAAAAGCTAAACTAAATGATTCAGACCTAGATATTGTTTTTGATAATATAATCACAGAAATAGACAAATTGAGAAAACTTAATATTGAATTACCATATAAAACACTAGATGATCCATTGTTTGGAAAATTGAATATTGAAAATGAAACAGCTTTTAATGAATCCCTAGTTACAGGTCAAGATATCTTTAGAGAAGCTTATTTGACTTTATTACCAACTGACTCTAAATTTGTTTTAACTCATGGTGATTTACATACTTATAATATTATAGTTAAAGAAAATTTAGATGTTTATTTTATCGACTGGGAAGCCTTATGTTTTATGCCTGACTATATGGAATATCAAAAACTTGCCTTACTTAGCAAATTTACAAATATAATGATTAGTAAAGCCAACTTGAACAAGGTTACCACTTTTTGTATTTGCAAATTAAATAAAAGTCATATTACTGGCAACTATCTTAGTTGATAGAGGAAATCATTCACTATAAAGGTGAGGAATATAATTAATTTTTAAATTAGTCTTTTGTTATTGTGGAGTTTTACGTTAAGTATGAGTAAAATTTTTGAGTTGACATAATCTCATTGTCATCAAGTTCAAACTCTATTAGATTTATATATCAAAAAGTAAGAAAGTCTAATGAAATAGAGTGATCTCAAGAAGACAAAGAGATAAAAACAATTATATATTAAAAAAAACTTTAAGCGCTAATAAAACGCTAGGAATACGAAATTTTACCACTATATGACATAATGTAACTAATATTCAATTTATATAAACATTATAATAATTTATTTAGTTTATAAGTTTTTGATGGAACTGAGAACTTCGTCACACCAGTTTTGCCAATCCTTATAACCAATCCATCGAATGGCCCCTTTTTTTTAATTTGTTTAGGGGAGTTGCAAGGGACTTCAATACTTCTAATAGCCATATCCAATTTCTCAAAGCTTGCTTCAGAATTGAAACTGTCTATGATCACTCCCATATAGTTTTTTGATACATCCAAGTTATAATCCTCGTTATATTCCAATTTAAATAAATGAGGAAAACCAACAATGTGGTATCTTTTGAGATGGCATTCATCATCATCAATCACGATAGCTATGTGAAATCTTTCAATAACAGCAAGAGTATATTCAATGATTCTAACTAACATTTCTTTATATTGAAAATATTGAAGTCTTGGAGTATTAGAGATAACTGTTACAAGGAAATGAGTGTAATGAGTAATAGTTAAAACAAATAAGTATACTCAGAAAAGAAAAGAGTTAAACCTAAGTGTTGAACTGTATTGGAAACTTTAGCCCATTTATAGAAAGGGAATAGAGAATATATTTTTAGTCTAAAGTGATTGATGTATAGATAGATGAATTTATTTAAAGTATAAAAATATTAAATTTAAATACAGTGGATCAGACCTGGATTAGATCATGGACTTGTTAATTGCATTTGTAGATTGTAAGAAATATTTTTTTAATGGGAAATAAAACTTAAATAACTGAAGTATAACCATATTTACATAAGGTGAATTATGTAAGGGATCTGGAGATAAAGGATCTGGATTTTGGGTTCACATTTGGAGATGAAGTGGAGATAAAGTGGAGATGAAGTGGAGATGAAGTGGAGATGAAGTGGAGATGAAGTGGAGAAACA